>JABXWE010006284.1:0-29939 GCA_014611495.1 Limonius californicus | reverse complement strand
ATATATATATATATATATATACAAAAACCCTGTTTATTGCGCATACCTAATTGGTTTCAACATATTGTCAAAAGGCAAAACATTCTGGCAGTTTCTTTTACTTCGTCCTACTTATAGTTAAATTAATGTCAGACAAAGTAAGTGAAATTGATAGAACTGAAAAGCAAACATTTTCGGTTTCTACAGCAACTAAAATTGTATGTCAGCTGTACAAGTTGTAAGGCTATAATAGTTTATAAGTTTGTAATGTAAAGAAACAACAATGTGTTAGTAATAATATGCATTTTTTAAAGCTACCCAGTTGTGATTTTAAACACAATATGATATATAGAGGGAATATTTTAAGTTTTGTAAATACTCCAATGTAGTGATAGCTAAACCGTCTCAAGACACAGCTTCATCTCATAAAAAACTTTTATTGAAATCATAAAATTATAATATTTAAAAATAAAATTTTTGTCAAGCAATTTATATTTCAACATTTCGTACGTTCAAAACACTATGCAATATAATATAATATATAATAATATATAATTATACAATGCAGTATAACCAAGAATTTAAAAATAAATCTCGTTACTTTTATTTATTTGATTTACTGATCAGAAATCTAATATGAAGCAACGTATTATTAATTTCTCATGTTGTTATTATTATTTCTATCTACTTCTAAGTCTGCCTCAATAGCTTTATATTAATTCTGCAGGTTTCCTACTGGAAACTATTTACTTTTTCCCAAAGAAACTACTGAAAGAATACATCACTTAATTAGTCTCAACAGCTAAGAACGAACCGAAAAACTCACCTTCACTAATTTGAAACCTGATTTATGAAAACTGAAAGTTTCCGGTGTTACAACTTACTATTGTTCACATATTAAGCCCTTTGTTTAAGAATACAAGACTTAATCGGTATTTCAAGACCACATTGTCAATATCACACCGCCAGCGCTTTCATCAGACAATACAAAGTTTCCCTGCTTTACTGAACATATCAAACTTATCTGGTGGGCGGAGGTTTGCCTTTTATGTAACAGCGAAAGAGCCAGGTTTGAACACTCCAAACTAATATCACAAAGGTCAATTCCGGTTCCAAGAATCGACTTGATTTTCGGTTCCGTTACAGCTAATATCCGTTCCGGTATTGCAAAACCGACTCGATATTGATTGCCTGACGAGGAGACGAAGCAATTTATGGCGGCTCCGATCTACAAAATATTCAGATTTTTGCAGATATGCCAGCCACACTGCTTTAGTGAAAACCCAACCAAACGATTTTGTTTTCAATGGAAGCATAATAAATTTGCAGAACTCTTAAGTCTGTGATTATGTATAGCGTGCCAAAAGTTTTATTTGCCGTAAGAATATCTTTATTTTCACAAAGTCTTGTCTAACATTTATGGAAAAAATGTATCCGTTTCTAAGACAGTTTGCAAAATACAAGGGCTCTTCGGTTACTAACTATATTTGTGATTTACAGACAGTTGCGTATTCATTTATAGAAATCAAATATACACCAAATAAAAAATAGTATTAGTAATTTTTGAACATAATCCGCCCCAATCTTCAGGCTTATCCTTTAGCGTCTTTGTAACAAGTAGGTTACAGTTTTTTAAACTATTGTGTTACTTCTTCTTGAAACTCACCGTTGTCATCAAACCTATTATCCGACAAATAACTCTCGAATGATATGATAAAATAGGAATCCCAAGGAGTTAGGTCTGGATGGTGTGGCGGATGGCCGAGAACCTTCCAATTGCATTTCCGTTATGCCAGGCCTTCGTCTGATTCAGGTGTATAGCCTTACGTTGTTGTGCATTTCAGTGCCATACTTTTTGATTAATTGCGATGGGCTTTTCATTATTTGCAAGCAGAAATCGAATAACCGTGTGCAATTCCAACACGCAGTGTGCTTCAATGGGAACTTACATTTTGTGATTGTCACTGCAGGCGTCATTCTGAAACTAGGACAACGCTGCTAGGTATATATTGTCTATTTAGAGAAACTTTATGAGGAAAATTAATTTATGCAATGCGGGATATATTATTATATTTTTGATACAATTAGTATTTACTAATATTGGAAATAATTCGTTAAAGCCTTATAGCTGTGCTGATAATGTAAGCAATAAGTATATTGAAAAATTAGCGTAATATCGACATTTGGAAGAATATATGACAAAATAACAAAAAATAAATTAGAATGCAACATCCAAGGTAAGATTGGAGAAGAACGGGCAAAGTTCACAACTGGAAGATCATGCTTGGAGTACATATACACTTTACAGCAAGTAATGGAGGAAAAATAGGGAAGAATGGGGGTAAATATAAACCTACGTGAAGCTGTAGAAACGTTATACGAAGGTAATAGGGTAGGTAGCTGTAAAGGTGGAACAAAGACTAACAACTAAATTCCAAACAACAAAAGGTTTCCTATGAGGATACTTCAGTTCTCCAACACTCTTTAAAATATACCTAGAGCAAACAGATAAGCAGTGAAAGTAAAATATGAGGGAATGGGTGTTCCAGTTCGGAATGCATTTCTATATTTTTTTCCAGTAAATCAAACAGTACCGATTATCATGATAATATGGATAGCGACAAATTTGAGGAATGGTTGAAAAATCAACTTATACCAGCTCTGGAAAAGCCATCCTTGATAGTATTAGATGCATCGTATCATTCGAGACTTACTGAAAGAAAACCGACGGGTGGATGGAGTAAGCAGCAAATTAAAGAATGGCTCGATAAACAGCATCTTATGTATCTAAAAAATGCCCTAAAAGTGGAGTTGTTAAGTATAGCCAAAGAAAACAAGAAAGAAAAAACATTTGTTGTTGATGAAATGCTCCGGGAACATGGACATGAGACACTACGTTTACCGCCATATCACTGTCAGTTCAACCCCATAGAACTTATATGGTCAAACTGTAAAATATATTACGATAAACATATTGCCCGCAACGGATTTAAAGAAGAAAATGTGTTGGACATGTGGAATGAAGCCGTAAATCAGTGTAGTGCAAAAAGACTGGAAAGACTGTGTGATTCATACAGAAAATCTCATTGAAGAGTGGTGGGAACGTGAAAGTTGTTTGGACGCCGAAGATATTGCACCACTTCTTATAACTTTACATGGCGATAGTGACGACGATTTATCTGATGACTATGAAAATTTCTCTGATGACTAATATTAATTACCTTATTAATTATATATATTTTTATAATTTAATATTGTTTTCTTCCATAGTTCAAATTTAATTTGTTTACTAAATTAATAAAATGAATAATTATGTCCATATTAAAAAATCGATGTTTTATTATTTTTGTCGAACCCGTATTATTTCTACCCGGCATATAATTTGTAGCGACGAGGAAACATTTTTGGTGTCGCTGGCGTACGCAGCAGGGGTAAGCTACTTAGTAATGGCAAGCGTTGTACTTGCGCCATACGCAACCCTGAACTTTGTACCCGCCTAAACAAAATCACTTCTAGTATACACACTAAACTTTGCAGATGGGAGGTGGTAATAGCCCAGGATGAAGAAGATCTCAGCTTTATGGTCAGAAAGCTTGAAGGTGAGTATACCAAAGCAGGTAGGGAAATAAATTTCAATAAAACTGAATATCTAACAAGAAGAGAAGGACGCATAGAAAATCTGTAAATAGGCGAAGACAGAGCAATAAAAGCAATAGGCAGATTTAAATACTTAGGTGTGTACTAACGAATAATGCTACATCAGAAAAAGGGATAAAATCTAGATTGGAGCAGAATAGGACGAGTATAAAACAACTAAATTCAATTCTCTGGGACAGAAACATCACGAAACACACGAAAACAGGACTTTATAAAACAATTATAGAGAGCATATTGACAAAAAAAAAACAAACTTAATAATCGCAGTAGAAATTAAACACTGGAGAAGGTGTTGTAGAGTAACACGAATAGCTAGAACCCCAAACAAAGATACGAAACAGAATGAGTATTGAAAAAGATGCTTAAGTTCCATAGAAAATAAATGTTTGAATGATACCAATATCGAACTCGAGCCTTACGGAACCGAAAAAAAGAGATAAGTCCTAAATATCTTGAAGAAATGAAGTAGATGACAACATGGAAAAGAGTGGACTTGAAGATGGAGATCGAGAAAACTAAGGGGGATGAAAACTGTAGTTGAATGAAGCAGGGCCGTGTGGGGGTATGTGCCCCCCCCCCACTCCCAGGAAACCTTTTTATACCTAAAATTTACTGAAGAACAAAGTTTTCGTGTACTTACTTCTTTCGTAAGTCTAAAAACACAACCCTTTCGATTGTTTCCTTTTCAGTTGTTGTAATTAATAACACATAAAGTTTTGAACAAAATTACATTAAACAAATCGTTTTATAAAGAGGAATACAATAAAAGTTTTCGTATATTTATAAAAGTCCAGTTATAAAAACAATCAAAAAAATCAAATCGTGCTGTTGTTATCACATTTGCGTTATTTCGTACCTACTATAATTTAGTGCAGCATATTCTCAAAGCTGAAGAAATGTTTTTATGCAGAATAGCAACGCAGGGATTCCCGTATCAAGTAGCTCAATTTTCTCGGGAGGACGTCCTAAATTGCATCCCTTGATCATGCACTCTCGTCTGCCGACGACTACACTAACTAGTGAAGGATTGTAATTGTGACCCCCGGCGAAGTGCCGTCCCGGCGAAATGCCGCCCTCAGGCGGTGCCAGAGTTGTCTAAGTACTAGCGACGCCCCTGGAGAGAAGGTAGCTGTAGAAATCGTTAAATAAATATATGCTTGACCAAACAAAACATAATGTACAAAAAGTGACATCATTTGGAATACATCTTTGGCCAGCCCTTTCTGCACCCGGCGATTGTTAGCGTTATCTACTATTTTGTCAGTTGGAATCACAAAACCAATTATCAAAAATAGCACTGATTGAGGCAGAATTTAGGAATGCACACACATAACTGCCAAGAAGATCGCTAGTAATTAGTTGTATTGAATTCTTAACAATTTAAAGTTTGGATTTTTAATTTTTGTTTTCAAATTGAATTATGTTCATTATAAAACATTTCCACTTATGTGACAGTATGTTCATAGCAGCATTCCAAACATTTCCGCCATCTTCCGCCATCTTCCGCCCTAGCCAAAGGGTTTTGATTGAACGATAGGTAATACCGATGCGTATCTCAATCGCCTGTAAATTTCAACCTGATCGAAGCTCTATAAGTGACGTACTGCGTAAATATACCTTAGCAACTCGACATCCCTCGTAAATTGTTTTGGTGCAAGTGGACTTAATTCAAATTTTAATTAGATTCCGACAATTCGCCTTTCTACATGCGGTTTTATATAAAGCAGAAGTAATACGATGATCAGGAACCAGTACATTTACATAAAGTATGAGAAAACTGATTTTGTTCAGGAAATCTTCTCGTAAGGTTTAATACATAATTAAACTGTTTATAATACTATTTAATTACAAAAATGAACTGAACGGTAATTCAGTTCTGTTCTGAATTTAAACTAAAGCGATTTACGTTTAAGTAATTTTAAATGAGAATTCGATTTTAACCGAATTTGAGACTCGATACGTTCATCGTAAGATTCAATCGTAGGCCTATTCAGAATACATTGTACAATTAGCTTAAAGTGGATATTGATTTGAACCTCAATCTAAATTTAGATCCAGGTGAAGTAGCACCAAGAATTTGAACTCCAAATGTTCACTTTCCTAATCATTGGTTAAGATGAAATCGATTTAATGATATGAAAAGTAATTACAATTAATTTTTGTAAGGCTTTGCGTTGTCAATAGATAATCAAATAGGAGAATATTATACTCTACTACACGTCGCTCTGTTTAATTTTCTTGCGTTGTTTATTATTTCCGTTGAAAACAATTTGGTGTACGTATCTACACATATATTATCTAGCTTAAGTTCTGAATTGGGAGAGATAAAAATAAAATATGACTGTAGACATAAACTCCTTTCCCAATTTTAAAGGATTGCAGCCTACCTTCAATATTTATAATTAATCCAATTTTATACTCTTTACTTGCTTTGTCTACTGAATTAAAATTGATGTTTGATATAACCTTTTAATTCACTTTCAATTAAAACTACAAATCAAATTTGTTTTGTTAAACATGCTGCAAATTATTGACATTTCATTAAAACGGACCAAACCATTTCGCTTCTAAAAGTATAATTATAATTAGTTTCGAGTTAACAGTTTTTCGACATCATTAAAAGATGAAAGAAACATAATGAGCAACATCTATTCTTTTACAGTTCCTATTGGAAGTGATGCTAATTTTTAGATTATAATTATCAGCAGTTCTGATCATTAATAAAAACCATAATCAATTGATAAAAACCAATAGTCTACTTTCATAATCCTGAACATGCCTCTTCTCATAGCCTCCTTCCCAATAGACTCTGTTCACTTATTGGTTACTTATACAAGTTAACAATTGGAAATAGAAAAAACAGTATAAACTTTGCTGCTAGCAATAACCGTAAATGACAGCATTACATTTTTGTGCATGAACCTTACATATCACAAATATGGCTTTTGCTAAATTGTTGTTAATATTGAACATACTGTTTGTAATAATTAGTGTTTAAACTGAATCAATTGCTGAACCATGAAAAGTTAAATAGTCGTTTCATTACATTCAAATTAGCTCATAACTGATAGAACTAATCTAATCTAAAATTTTCCTTTATTCATCGAGGGGGCTTCTGATAATTTTACTACATTGATTGGAAGTTGCAATAATTAAAACCGCATTACTTGAGGAGTTGCTAAACAATAACAATATCTTATTTCACTCAAACAAAATACAGAAATGTCTAGGGCAAACAACTAAAGTGCACAAAGCAAGGTTTTTACAGCTAGGGTATTTCGTTAGAGAGCAGTTGATATCGCAAACGTGTACGGCAACATATTGTTTATTTCAATATTACTAAATAATTAATTAAAAATCTCACCTGTAATAGATTTTGAAATAATGACGTATCAGGTAAAGCAGAAAGCTACTATGATTTTAATTACAATAATTTCAAGTAGCAACGTTTATCCATTGATATAATATTCAGCATTTGGCGTTCCATATGCTAAACTCCTAACTCTCGTTGGAAAAAATAATTAATTCAAAGACTTACTTGTAATAGATTCTGGAATAATGAAGTATCAGGTAAAGCAGAAAATTGCTGTCTCTTTATTGACAATAACTTCGAGTAGCGACATTTACCCATTGATTTAATATTTAACATTTCGTGTTCCATATATTAAACTCTTAACTCCCATTGGAAATATGAATTGAAAAACTTACTTGTAATAGATTTTAGAATAATAAAGTATCAGGTAAAGCAGAAAATTGCTGTCTTTTTATTTACAATAATTTCGAGAAGCGACATTTATCTATTAATTTATTATTTAACATTTCGTGTTCCATTTATTAAACTCGTAACTTCCGCTGGAAAAATTAATTCAAAGACTTACTTGTAATAGATTTTGGAATAATGAAGTATCAGCTAAAGCAACAAATTGCTGTTTTCTATTTACAATAGTTTCGAGTAACGACATTTATCCATTGATTTAATATTTTACATTTCTTGTTCCATATAGGAATTTCATAACTTCCATTGGAAAAATTAATTCAACGACTAACTTGTAATAGGTTTTGGAATGATGAAGTATCTGGCGAAGCAGAAAACTGATGTCTTTTATTTACAATAATTTAGAGTAGCGCCATTTATCCATTGAATTAATATTTAACATTTCATGTTCCATATATTAAACTCCTAACTTCCATTGGAAAAACTAATTCAACGACTTACTTGTAATAGATTTTGGTATAACGAAGTATCAGCTAAACCACAAAAATTCTGTCTGGAATTTACAATAATTTCGAGTAACGATAATTATCCATTGATTTAATATTTAACATTTCGTGTTCCATATATTGAACTCCTAACTCCCATTGGAAAAATTAATTCAAAAACTTACTTGTAATAGATTTTGGAATATTGAAGTATCAGCTAAAGCAGAAAATTGCTGTCTTTTGTTTACAATAATTTCGAGTAATAATATTTATCCATTAATTTAATATTTACATTTGGTGTTCCATATATTAAACTCCTAATTCCCATTGGAAAAATTACTTCGACGATTTACTTATAATAGGTTTCGGAATAATGAAGTATCAGCTAAAGCAGAAAATGGCTGTCTTTTGTTTACAATAATTTCGAGTAATAATATTTATCCATTAATTTAATATTTACGTTTGGTGTTCCATATATTAAACTCCTAATTCCCATTGGAAAAATTACTTCGACGATTTACTTGTAATAAGTTTTGGAATAATGAAGTATCAGCTAAAGCAGAAACCTGCTGTCTTTTTATTTACAATAATTTCGAGTAGCGACATATATCCATTGATTTAATATTTAATATTTCGTATTCCATATATTAATCTCCTAACTCTCATTGGAAAAATTATTTGAAAGTCTTAATTCTAATAGATTTTGGAGTAGTGTCAGGTAAACCAGGTAACTGCTGTCTTTTTATTTACAATAATTTAGAGACATTTATCCAGTGATTTAATATTTAACATTTCGTGTTCCATATATTAATCTACTAACTTCAATTGGAAAAATTAATTCAACGACTTACTTGTAATAAATTTTGGTATAATGAAGAATCAGCTAAAGGAGAAAACTGTCTTTTTATTTACAATAATTTCGAATAGCGACATTTATCCATTGATATAATATTCAGCATTTCGTGTTCCATATATTAATCTCCTAATGCCCATTGGAAAAATTATTTGAAAGTCTTACTTGTAATAGACTTTGGAGTAGTGAAGTATCAGGTAAACCAGGAACCTGCTGTCTGTTTATTTACAATAATTTAGAGTAACGACATTTATCCATTGATTTAATATTTAACATTTCTTGTTCCATATATTTATTTCCTAACTTCCATTGGAAAAATTAATTCAACGACTTACTTGTAATAGATTTTGGAATAATGAAGTATCAGCTAAAGCAGAAAATTGCTGTCTTTTTATTTACAATAATTTCGAGTAACGACGTTTATCCCTTGATTTAATATTTAACATTTTGTGTTCCATATATTAATCTCCTAACTTCCACCGGAAAAGGTAATTCGACGACTTACTTGTAATAAATTTTGTAATAATGAAGTATCAGCTCAAGCAGAAAACTGCTTTCTTTTTAGTTACAGTATCTTCGACATATATTAACTCCAAATGCTTTACATGGTATATTACTTTACAAATGTTATCGGCCCGTCTATTCTTTGATGTTTTTACATCTCTACGTTGCATCAGGTCTGCCACGTAGTATATTCTCATATATATTTTTCTAAATATTATGAAGTATGTGTTAACCTCAATCACATCCAGTTTTCAGTTTACTACACGAGTATTACATTTTTCGTCACTGTTTAATGAGTTTGTTTGTTAAGCTAGCTGTGAGTATATTATATATCTAACCTATCTGTTATCTGACAACATGTATCAATGTGTCTTACAATTTTAAGAGTGAAATACCCTCCTTCTAGAAACCTGTTGTTATTGAAATATCCTTACTTTCAAAACGTAAAGAAATAAGACGGCAAAAAGATCGGATAAAACGAAACGAAAACATGAAAATATAGCGAAGCTTATTGATCCTTAGACAGCATTGAAAACGTAAGTACCTCAACAAAGTCTAACGATCCTTGTATTTCCATGTCATCCTTTCAAGGGCTGTAACACCCTAAAAACATTTATTTGTTTCGTTTCTTTCCGTAGTGCTCGCAATTATCTTAGTAAGCCGTATTACAACAAAATATCAAAAAACAAGTCATTTATAAATATTCAAAAGCTCGTAGAGGGTAATTTAAATTGGAAATTTAATATTTTCCATTTTTTAAATACATTTAAATATTACACATTCTATCACTGTTAACGCAAAATTATAACAAAGTATGGCAACATTTAGCACATCCTCACAATCTCTTCCAAAGCGCTGCGGTTTTACTATAATCACATCAGTTAAGAGGTCACACCGCAAGCTTTCCGATGTCCAACGCCGCCATCCCTCATTTTATTTCGTTATTCTTTTTTCGCACGATATCAAATACCATTAATTTACACAACGGTCGAATTACGATGTGAAATCCAATATTTACCAGATTTTGCTAAACGTTCTCTTTGAGCTTGATTCAGCTAAGCTGCGGAGTAGCATTGATTTAACTTAAACTAAGGCTTGTAGTATTAGTATCTTCATAAAACTTAGAAAAAGAGAAGAAACCGTCTAAGCAACGTTGTATTCCTTTAAGCTTATAGCTATAGCAAAAATTTAACGTCTTTACAGATTAAAACGACCATCACCTATGTCATTTTTATATAGCAACCGGTGCAATATTCCTTAAGCAAAGATGTAAAACAGTACTAAAAGTTACATCAAGAATTTTGATAGAGGTATCATGAATATCAAGTGCTCTTGGTTATATGCAACAGTAGATGATATAAGTGGCAGTGACCAGCTGAATCCGTGGGCTATGTCCTACGATTCCTTCGGTAGTTACATTAACATAATAATAAATAAGTGTTATGGTTATGAAAGACATATTGTTATAGTATATTACACAACTAGCACAGAAAATGAGTGATACTGTGCGAGTGAAAATTTCACGAGCCTCGATAGACACTTGCGAGTTATATACACTATTTTTCCCGCGACCATAAGAATGTTAAAAATTTTTTTATCAATATATATTTTTTAATATATCCAAAATTATCATAATATATATATATATATATATATATATATATGTATTTTAGCAAATGGATATTGTCAACTTTCGTGGCTAGTAGACTGTATGGAGTCTACCACATTTATGTATGGTCGTGGAAAAACAAAATACTGTTCTACTGTTTTGGAACATCCTGTACATTTTTTTCATTGTTATCCTCTTTGAGTAAGTACTCTTGTTTTTCAATTGAAACGTTTCTGGTTTGTTCCTCCCTTCGCCTTTTAATGGAACACACAGCATTTTTTATATTTTTGTGTCCCTTGACAGCTCTCTGAATGTTATATTTTAATGGATTGTCGCGCACAACGAAACTTTTTTTATGAAAACCCCGATTTGGAAAGTTTAGTGGATGTAACTATTTTGGATATCTAGGAACCAAAACACTTTAAGGCCCGTGTACACAAAATAAGTAAAATTGGTTGAATTAAACTAGGCATTAGAACTACCCTTTGCCCAAAAATTTTTGGTAACTAAGCAATTGTAACTATAATATTTTTCGAAAACGGCAGAATGGATTTTATTAATGGTAGACGCGTGAAGGGCCTACGAAATAATTTTTACTTCTTAGCCAAATTAGTTTCTAAGAGCGTTCTGATAATTTCGAATTTATTGCCCCATTACCCAAAACCATGTAATTGACTGACCTAAACTGGAAACATTTTTTGGAAATGAATGAACGATCTGCAAAAATAATAGGTTTTCAGGCTTGTAACGTGGTTGGCTCGTAAAGGACTACAATATTGATCTTTTTATTCAAGCTTACCTCTGAGGCCTTCTAGACATGTTTCAACATTTTTAGTTTAATGCCCGGTTATTCAAAACCATAGATCTTATAGATTATTATATTTAAGTTCTTTCAAGTGCCTTGGGCGTTGGAACATTAAAGGAATATTAAACCTAAATATTTTACGATATACGAAGTCGGACAAATATATAACGAGATTGATCAAATACAAAGCATGTGAGGTGACTCGACTTCTACGCACCGTTGACATCGACGATACAAGTCGCGGAAAGCCTGCTTAAACTTGTCGCGAGGAAGTGCATTTAGTTCGGCGGTAACATTCCGTTGAATGTCTTCCACGTCAACAAAGCGCCTTCCCTTGAGGGTCAATTTCAGCTGAAGAAACACCATGAAGTCCGCTAGAGACAGAACCGGCGAATGGGGAGGATGTTCTAAGACTGGGACATTTCTTGTCGCCAAAACGTCTTCACAGTCAATGCAGAATGCACAGGGGCATTGTCGTGTAAAAGGTGCCACTTCCGGAGGCTGACAAATGCGGTCGCACACGTCGAATGCGTTTTAGTAAACGCGTCATGACACCCTTGTAGTACAGGCTAGTGACGGTGACACCCGGTGGCACAAATTCTTTGTGAATGATGCCTTGACTGTCGAAGAAAGTGATCAGCATGGTCTTCACTTTCGATTTTTTGAGACGTAATTTCTGTAGCCTGGGAGACGGCTTCGATCGCCATTCCACGCTTTGTCTCTTGCTTTCTGGATCGTACTGGAAGCACCACGACTCGTCACCAGTAACAATTGAATCCAGAAAATTTGGGTCACTCTTAGGTGTGGCAATGAAGTCGCTGGAGGTGTCCACTCCATGCGCTTTTTGCTAAGCGGTCAAATTATGCGGGACAAATTTGACACAGACCGTCCTTTTCTTCAAATCCTTCTCCAAAATGGTTCTAATGGTTTTACGGCTAATACTCAGCTCCTGCTCCATCATTCTCAGTGTCAGTCGTCGATCAGCCGGCACAAGTAGTCGGACTTTTTCGATCGTTACGGGGTTTCTCGTTGTGATCGGACGACCCGGCTTCTGATCATCGTAAAGGTCCTGCCGACCTTCACGAAATCTGGCAAACCACTCGAAAACGCAAGTACGGGACATGGCCTCATCGCCGTACACAGTTTTCAACATCTCGAATGTCTCCGTGGCCGTTTTCCCCAATTTGAAACAAAGCTTAACTTGTGTCACATGTGACGGCTGCACTAACTTGTTCATTCGCATGCACAACCTACCACGCAAGTTCTGACACGATGCCGTTTCAGCTATGTGTAGACGAAAGTTCCAGCTACAATTTGGATATAATATGGAAACAGTTAGTTTCTTATAGCGTCCGCAGTAGTGCCAATCCCTTTTTATATTTGTCCGACCTCGTGAGCTTACAGGATTTTGATGAAGTCTGGTAACCCGAGGTTAAAAATCATCAAATCTGTTTTCATTCATTGCTGAAGCCTTTATCTGTAGAATTCTATTAATTTTCCAATATTTTAAACTTCGTGACCTGTAATATACTTATCTTGTAAAATATGCAAGGTAGGTATCATTATAAAGCTAGTTTAGAAAATAGAATTGAATTATGCCGAAAATAAAGCAATTATCTGATTCTTCCTATGTTCCCAGCAAACTTATAAAAAGATTATTATGGGAGGTATGGGAAACTCCAGGTGCAGTATTTGTCCCGGTTTTGTAGTTGCCTGGATACTTTTTTTAATTGGAACAGCGCATTTTCAGTTTATAGATAGCGAACAGTAGCCGGAAGTATCGCGATAGTTTTTGAATATCGTCTGTTGCATCGCGATACATTTCAAAAGAAGTATGGAGTATCGATTATCGCGGTTTTATGATACTGACTACTAACAATACAATTTTGCTGGAACACTCTAGAAAATCAAAATAAATAGTTTATTCCAATTCCCAAACCTGTAAACCCTTTTACATACTAGCTAGGAATATTTGAATTGGGTAAAACGTAAAATCCTGAGGCTGTATGTTAAGCTATTTATCCTATCCACATTGAGTGGATTAACAATAACAATACTCATTGCTTTATCTTATTGCCAAGCTTCTTGAAATAGTTTAACCTTTAACAAATGTTTTTTAAACACGACGTTATGAAAACTTGTTTAATTTGACTTTGAACAATCCTAAAGCGCCAATTCAATGTTTAATTCCCTAATGAAAAAGTATCGCTAAAAGTATAGCGATACTATTTCAAGTATAGATTATCGGTATCGCGATATTTTCTGTAAAAAGTATCGAGTATCGATATCGCGATACTTTTTTTGATAAAGTTTCGGTGTCGTTAGAGCCATCCTTAAAAAAAGTATCGCTCCGACTACCGATAGTAGATTATGTATTCTGTACCTATTGTGTATTCATTATTGTGAATTTTGACATATGTATTATGTATTATGTATTCTGTATTCTGTATTCTGTATTGTGTATGGTGTATGGTGTATCGTGTATCGTGTATCGTGTATCGTGTATCGTGTATCGTGTATCGTGTATCGTGTATCGTGTATCGTGTATCGTGTATCGTGTATCGTGTATCGTGTATCGTGTATCCGTTGTATCGTGTTCGTGTATCGTGTATCTGTGTATCGTGTATCGTGTATCTGTATCCTGTAATCGTGATCGTGTATCGTGTATACGTGTATCGTGTAGATCGTATATCGTTAATCGTGTTCCGGTATCGTCGTCGTTGTATCGTGTATCGTGTATCGTGTATCGTGTATCGTGTATCGTGTATCGTGTATCGTGTATCGTGTATGGTGTATCGTGTATCGTGTATCGTGTATCGTGTATCGTGTATCGTGCATTGTGCATTGTGCATTGTGCATTGTGCATTGTGCATTGTGCATTTTGGATTATGTATTATGTATTATGTATTGTGTATTATGTATTATGTATTATGTATTATGTATTACGTACCTATTATTTATTACGTATTACGTAGTACGAACCACGTATTACGTAACATTTATTGAATTGTACAGCATTCATTTTAAGGTATTATAGTCAATCAGCCACGGTACTATTAAAAAATATCAACGTAAGAGAATACTAGAAACCACGAATAGCATACGTTTCTATATTTTCAGGTTATGTTACCAAAACTTAATACGTCTAATGGTAATTCACGTCGATCCACGAATCTATAACCTGATACATGTTCCTGAATGCAAACATGAGGACGATGAAATCGAGAACGTGGAATTAGTACATACTGGTTCAATTTCGAATACCTGATGTTTGCATGACTAAAGCCCCTTTCTGAAAAAACTGATTTAATTACGGTAGGGTTTTAACACTAATTTTCGATGATTTGGAATGAAGAAGTTTAAACAACTATTCAGGGATATACACGAGAAGGAAATTGATGAGGAAATAAATTGTCGCTTCAACCACTAGTGGAAATTGTCTAAAAGACAATCACTAGGATCACCCGTGAAAAACGTTGACATAATTCTTCTCCGTTGCTCCAAAATGGAAAAAATGTTCAAAGTTTATTGGTTGAGTTGAATTATCTAATCATCTCGAGTTGTACACAGCAAATGTAATCTTAAATCTGCGACACCATCTCTCATATGTTTAGTTCACGTATATAATGGTTACTAAACAATCCAGAGGAACGCCTGATAAACAATAAACAACTAACGCGCAGGCTACTGCTTTCCCTGGATTGCGGCTCTAGTAAATTCATAAAGAGGTCAAGAATTGAAACCAACCCCACGTACTAGGAAGCGCTAAATTTTAATTCAAACGAGATGAGTTATAGGGGTGGAAGTGCACAAACAAAATGCGCAGAACAATAAATACAAAGGTATATAACACAACCATCTGTTTTTTCTGGTGCACATTTAGCAATTAAACATTTATTACGTGTACGGGTACATATTTTGTAAATCCATTGTTAACGAAATTCCATTTGTTTCAATAAACTCTGTTCTGCTTCTAGAAACAATAGACCATTCCTTTTTTTTTTTCGTAAAAGGGAAACTGAATCAATTCACCGCCCGTGGGTTAATAATACGAAAATCCTGTCTATATTTATCCAATTGAATGACTAGCGGAAAACGAATTATAGAACTGAGGTTTTTCCAGCTAAGTGAATCAAGTTAAACTAAATTTAATTAAGAACTTAGAACATTGCTATTATTTGATTAAACCAAATGTGTGTTCTCATTAGCACCGGTCGACCCAGATTATACACAATAATTACTTCAGTGAAACTAATAGATAGTGCCGGTGTGATGCTATTGTAAGTCTGCATTGCTGTCCTAACTAACCAAAATTTAAATGGATAATGTATTCCGATAATTTAGAACAGCCCTAAACGTGTCTCATTACAACGGAAGTTAAAATGTTTAGAAAACGAGAGATAGTGCAATTTGTTAGTGTCGCCGTGCGATGAAATAGAACCTGACATGACATGGCTTTAATCGAAATTTTAAGATGCCAGAACACGCCATTTTCGACTTGTAAGGTGTTCGCGCCTGGGTTGGTTTTCAGCCTACAGTCGGAATTTCTCAAAATACGTGCACGCAATTAACAGATGCTTACTTTAGGGGCAAACAATTTTATCCTTTGCTGCCCCGCATACAATCTGTGCATGAGAAATCTCTGTCGACCGCTGTGTCAACGAATCAATTGTAATAAGTAAATAATAGTGTAATTATGTTTGTAAATACCTGTAATATTTTACTTTTACGGACTTATTCTTTCGTTTCTCCAAACATCAATTCAATCCGGAAGCGAAAACAGAAGCTAGGCATGTCTCCCTAACATGTATTTAAAAAAAACGAATTATCAAGAAGAATACATTTTGTTCAAAGTTCTAGAGACGGATTTCTCTGTCACCATCTTAGGTTTTTCATGGTTTCCCTGGATTATATAGTAAATACTTAGACACTTTCATCCATAAACTCCCATTATCCATTTTTTCCGGTATATCCCATCCTTAAATTTCCGTTACTGAATGAAGAGGGGCTGAGGATTCCCGTGCGGAACCCGACTGACGCCAATAGCAGCCCACCCCTCTGTGAAGAATAAACCTACGATGACTTTCCTCTTTTCTGATACGTTTTTTGGATGATTTCGGCTTTAAAGCCTTATACATTGATATCTCGAAACTGTAAGAGATACGAGGTCGGTTGAATTAGAGAAAAGTTGCGCTTTTTATGGTGAATGAGAATTTGAAAATAAATCCTCAATATTTTGATTCGTTCTTGATTTATTACGAAAAAACTGAAAATCATGATTTAGAAATAAATTTGAGGAGGGCGTCGACTGAAGGTTAGCGCATTAGACTTCTAAGCTGAAGGTCCTGGGTTCAATTCCCAGTAAGAAACATCGGATTTTAAATGGCCTTCTTCTTCGTAAGACAATAGCAAACCAGCGAGGTATTCTGCCTAGGAGAAGAAGTGTTTACACTTCCAGTAGTTCGGAGCTCACGTTAAGCTGTAGGTCCTCTATGTCTGTGGCACTTTAAACGAGCAACACAGGCATAGGAGAGACGATCGCTACATCTAGTAAGAGATAAAGCACTTGAAGAAGAAGAAATAAATTATTATCTTCCCTACCATTGACGCTATTTCAATCAAATTGGTAACTTTATGTTTTTGGTCGTTGTGAGTTGATTGACATCAACAGAACTTTTCTAGGAGTTTTAGATTTCTAGCATTCAACTCACAGTAACCAAAAACATAAAGTTACCAAGTTTAATTAAAATAGCGTTAACGATAGGGAAGATAATAATTTATTTCTAAAATCACGAGATTCTGTTTTTTCATGATAAATCAAAAAGGAATCAAAATATCCAAGATTCCTTTTAGTTTCTCAATCGCCATAAAAAAGCGCAACTTTTCTCTATTTTAACCGGCCTCATATCTCTTGCCGTTCCCGACATGCCAATAGTAAGCATCGAATAATTCACCACCCTGTATAAGATAATATTAAAGGATTAAAGGATTTGATGCTATTGAAAACCATTCCATATACCATTTACCACTGCGAATTCTTCTAAATCCGTGATACAAGCAAAACAAGTATAGATTACAAGTTTTATTATAATATTTAAAACGCTATAAATATCAATGGTTAAGACCTCTATTATTATATATTCATCAAACAAAATAGCAACAAAATAACCATACCGTAACTGAAATTCAATTGCGTTGAATGAAACCCTTTCATAAACATACACATTTTATCATTTTAATAAATTAGCAGAATACAGTGAAACTCCGATATAATGACGTCGAAAACACACAAGTTCCTCATAAATTGTCACAAATAGTATTACTGATATTCTAACATTAAGTGTAAATTTTAATGACTACTAGTAAGCCACAACTTTTGCCATACCCAGTCTTTTAAACTATTGTATTGGTAAATTCAAATTGTGAAAACAAAGTGAATGCTTAAATATTTTGATAATAGTAAACCATATCTCAACCACAAAGTTGTTTGTTTCATATTTATTCTTTATGGACACTCTAATTAAACTTATTTACAATTTAAGGGCATGCTTTACAGGTATTCTTTTGCAAATAATGTTATATTCAAAATATGAGCGGGAAATCTGCTGGGGTGACTACTTTTCCTAATAAAGAACACCTGGGAAGTATGAGAAAATTACAACGTTACAAACTAATTCTCTATTTTTTTCATTATTATTACAGCGATCAAATCTAATACTTCATGAACCATTTTGATAAGCGGCCAAAAACCAAAATACCATTTCAACAAGACTAAATTGGATACTTCGTCCGAATTAGGCTTTTTGTGCTTGCGTGATATCCGAATGAGTTGTTCAACTACTTTAGTTATTATTATTATTACATTATAACCTAGAAGTGTAGTTTAGTAATGTAATAAAGTAGCCGATGTCTGTCGAATTATAACATTAACGCGCAACATAATGTCAACTTCAGTAAATTAACTACCGTATTCAATTTTTATCTGATATACAGAAATATATAGCCAAGTTGGTATAGAAATTCTCTAAAATTAAAACATACGAAAATGTGGTCAATATATGTATTGTGCTTTACAACCGTATTACAGTACATATTAACTTTAACTGCAATTCAGTTTCAGGAGGGTTAACAAAGGAATTCTAAGGCAACCAAACATTTAATCCTGTGTATATGCATCGTGTGTTAGTTCGTATTTAGTCCTCTGGTTCCCAGGCTAAGTGGTTATATGTGCTCAGTGTTACTGATGTAAAGGGTAAACTAAACTAGACTTGGGCCCGTAACTTAATAAGGATTATATACAAAAATGTAGAACTCTTCTGAATGGTCGCTTTTTCATTCATAATTGAAAATATATTTTGTACTATGATATCAAATAACTAAACATCAGATGTGTACTTTACACGCTAATAGAAGTCAAACTAGTACAGTTTTTGATAGAAACGGAATTAGGATTACATCTTACGATGTTATTGGAACACAAAACATATTGACCTCACATTATCGAACCGATCTCCGCATCAATCATTTTACTGCATAATATACATATAAGATAATAAATACTAACGTTATTATTAAGCTCTTCGACATATTCACAAACCACATGACTGAACTCCACATGCAGATTATGTTTATATTAATGAAAGTATGTCAGTTGAAGTAATAATTAATAATATTCATTACAAATATTTAGAAATAAATTTGAATATTACCTTAGTGGTTGCGTTCATGATGTGCTATTTTCACCAGCAAAAAATGTTCGACAATTAGGTCGTTCTAGTATTGAACACAAATTATTAACTTGGCAAGAAGTGCGGCATAACAAATATATTAAACTTTTAAAGACGAATAAGTGCACAGGCATATAAATGAAATCGAATCTTAGGACTTATTTAATTATTTTTCAAAAGAAGTAATTTAGCCTGTTACACTGTCACATTGTAGAAAATATCGAAATACCTAATATGGACATCACATTTTAGAATTGTTGGCAACGAAGCGACAATTGAGTTTTCCTGAAAAGTATTTTTTAAAACCAGATGTCCACAGGATACTTCATTTACGAATGTTATTATGTTATTATTGATACTAGACATAATTAAAGTTCTTTTGGTTGAAAAAAATATGTTACGTTCAATACTAGGGACTGAAACACGCGACTTCTGCTTGCAAAAGAGTCCCATTTGTCTTATGTTAATAAATATTTTTTAAATTTTTTCTTAAAATAGGTTATAACAATAATAATAGCTTTAGGCTTTATTGATGTTGCTAGCTGTTAGAATCTGGAAATGTGTAATTTTAAACGCATTTTTCCTGTCCCATTTCAGTGGCAAACCCTGTATAATGAATCTTTTAGAAGATATACTTTTCTGCAGGGATCTAGAAGAGAGAGACGTTCATGTCGGTTACTAAGATGTTCCTGCTCAGATTAAGGATTTACTTTAAATCTATATGCCTTCTTCACGAACTTGGATTACACTTCTTAAGGGATTGTAACTAAGTGAGCACTAATATGCAGAATAATTAAATTTCGAATATTTCACATAAGCCATAGCTTGCAGGTTACGATAGGTAATTTAATAACAATTCAGTAGCTTGTGGTTTAATATAAGTAAAAGTAGTCAGTAAACACGTTAAGATATTCAAAATCACCGTACAAGAGCAAGGATTTTACATTCTTGCAGTATTACTTTCAACTAATTTTATTTAATATTAAGAAAAAAGAAGTAATATTAAAGTGGTTGCACGGAAAATAAAATCTCGACGCTTCTTCATAATTGTATTGATTTTGGTTGTTACATGAACTTTAAGGTAGATAAAGCAAGGCGGATATTAAATCCGGGATACAGAATGAAAAAATTAATTAAAAATTTTGCTTTTAATTGAAAAAGTTACAGCATTACAGCTCTTCGTATAAGTTTAACAGTTGTTGCAATTCTTAAATTTTATGTCCGCGATATTCAAGATCAGGGCAGTGCGGTGCTGTAGACAAAATTAATTAGAAATGAAAACGTATTAAAGTTTATGTCAAAATTGAATATATACAACATCAATCCGTAATCAGTCATAATTAGAATAATCTGGGTTATCCGAAACGTTTACAAAATAATTTAAAAGGTTGTGTTTACATTTTCGTTAACAAGGCAGAGAAGTTGCGAATGAATCCAGAAAAACAGAATGCGAAATAAAGAGTTATACAAATAAACTTTTCAGTTTCATACCATTGAAGGAAAGGTTTCAATTTTATTTGGCGCGATTCACACCTTTAATCCTGTTAAGGGAATTCTCATATTTAGAATTACACAAGTTTGAAGGATATTCATTAAATAGAAAAAATAAAAATGTATTGAATTTGCGAATTTCTCTTATTTGTACGCTTATTATTTTTACATATATGGCATAACAAACCTTTAGCTAACTTAGCAGCTAACCATGTTCAAAAGTTAAGCCCTATTTATAAGTAAATTTGAGTATGCCATGAATCTATCTGTTGTTTTTTGCGTATTTGACATACTATTACTGCGACTGTGACCAATTACTATCAATATCCTTCTGTAAAATAAAACAGAACTATAATATTATCTAACAGAGAATACATTATACTTCTCCAAATCTGCGATCGTAATTTTTTAAATTAAAAGTATATGATTAGAAAAACACAACTTTTATTAAATTTTCCGGGATTCAATTTACTAGCAGGCAATTTCTCATTAAAACTAATACAGAAAATCTAACATTTTTCCTGTTTTATGCAATATCAAAGCAGAACTAACTAATAGTTTGCTGTTTTTTTTATACAAAATTGTATGATTATACATATTATATATATATATATATATATATATATATATATATATATATATATATTCTCATAACATAAGTAGTATTTCTCCTAATTAGCTTCTAATTAATTAATTTATTAAAAATAGGCAACGGATTTAGTAAAAACTCAATGGTATTTATCAGAAAGTGTTTACCGCGTGGTGGATTTAGCCGGGTTTAAATTGACATGAAACTGAAAGTAGAATAGCGACGTTCCTAATTTCTCTAGAAATATTTAAATATATTACTAGAAGAACTACAATTAAATTAAATGAATAGTTGTTATAAATTAATTTTAGCTTAAGGCATATTAGCTGCGAATAATGTTAAAATTAATTGTTAAATGTTAAATTAATTGTGTAATAAGAATTTTAATGAATAAAATAGAGTTTAAATAGTTTGAAAAGAAAACCTTTTATAGAACAGAACATTAAAAATTAGGGAAACCAAATAAGTAACGTTAAACATCGAGCTGAAAAGTTACGGTTATCATGTTGGGGCTTTCTAATTTTTGCAGCGTCAACTTATTGACTGTTTTAAAATCTGTATGATCGCATTGTCAATGTTCAGAAAGTTGCTGTATTTTTTCAATATGGCATCGGGAAGATTATACCGTGGAAGCGATCTTCCGGAAGCGTTGACTCAGTGATGCATTAATAATCTACACACAAAAACATCCCCAGTCCAAAAAGAGGATAAAGTGTGTTTACCAACCTAATTGTTAATTGAGTGGAAAAACTGTGTTCACATTGGTAGGTTGCTTTTAATCTTTAATCTTGCGCCTTTATCAGGTAATTGAATTCAAGCTCCAATGCGAAAAGTAACAGTTTTGTTATGTTAACAGGACACAAAACACGATATTTTATGTGCTGCTTTTTCAGCTTCTTTATTTTCTTGAGTTCGCGATAATTGATCAAGTAGCTCATACAGAAAGTAGATCATTCACGATGGGATTAAAGTCGCAAAGAACATGTGATTCTATTTTCTATATAATCGTTCTGTGCCAACCACAGTAAATATTATGTTATATAGAACGGTAAGTAGTGAGGTTTTTGGTTTGAAACTTGCAGTACACCTTCTAAAGGATTTACGACTGCTACAAAATAGAGTAAGTGCAGTAAAATGTTTGAAGGTTGGAATATATGTGCAGTGTGTTCAATAAAAATAAAATATGTCCAAAGCAAGAAGTAAATTTTATAATTTCCGATATCACACGGTTCTGGTAGGAAATCAACAATATTATATGTATTCAAATAAGTTCCAGTAACTTCAAACGAATACGGCATAACAACCTTTGATGTTAATGCGCTAATGAACGTATTTGAAGCACTTAAATTGTTGCAACCAATGTATCCTCTAATTATCGATTTTAGAAATTAGGGGTATTACGTTGATCGCTTCTGGTAAGCGGTTTAACTTTCAATAGTTGCGTCTGTCTTGGGGCACAAGTTTTCCTAACCGACGTACTAATTACACCGAAAGGGTAGTTAGGGTGTGTGTGTGCAAAGCTTTCTGAAACTTCATCGGTAGGCTATTATATTCACTAGTTGAAATTTAGCTAAAGACTCTCATTTTCAGTGTCATGAGATCGCAAATTGTAATTACATTAGCATTATGGAAGAGTGCACATTGCATTAACGTTAGAGGCCGGCAATATCCGATAATCTGGTAGCCGCAGTATCTGTTATGAAAGATGAGAAAGTAAATATTGTTCTTCCACACTCGCTTGATATATAGCTCAACTGGGGTGTTTGTAAAAGTTACGATACGTAAATATTAATCCTGCAGTGTTTCTGCGGCAGTATTTAGTAGTGACGTTGGTTTTTCTGTTAGTGTGTGGTAATTCGGAAGTAAAAATGATTAGACAAAATTAAAACTTTTGTTAAGCACACAGTGGGAGTCTTAAGAAAATATAAATCCGTATTTGAAACGAAATAAGCAACTCAATTTCGCAATTATAAAGTAACTGCTGCCTACAATTAACATAAACTGTACCCAAAATACACCTTTGTAACGAATAAAAAATTTTGTTGAAGATACTAGCCGCAAGTCAGTGATGATTCGCTACATAGCTTGTTTATATTTTATATACATACATATATCTATAATATATGTACATAAATATATATATATATATATATATATATATACCTGCAGGTACTATGGATTATTCATTTTTCAGGTCTTTAACAACGGTAAATTGCCTTCCGAAAAGAAACGGCTCAAATTATCGGATGAAAAACGATATGAAATAATTTTTCATCATAAACAAAGCGTTTCCAGTCGTGAAATAGCTACTGCGGAGGACGTGCCTGGCAGACAGAAGTCTTAATTCGACGGATTTAACCAAAATATATTCCGAAGCTACTAGTGTAAGTGTATGCACTTCTACTGTAAGACGGAGACTTCTTAAATTTGGGCTTAAGGGTTGCAAAACACGGAACTCCTATCAGAAAAAGAAAAACAAAGGTTCCGCCACCGTTTGAGATGGGCAAAGGATCATCGCCATTGGGCCCCAGAACAATGGCAGAAGGTATTATTTAGTGATGAATCTACCTTTAACATTAACAATCATGTTGGAAACACATCTATTAGAAGATTTCCTGGAGAAGAAATTTCCCGACAGTGTGTTCTGCCAACAATAATTGTTGGGTGTTTAATTATTAAACACCCAACCTCTGTCATAGTATCGGGCAGCACGTCCGTTGATGGTGTTGGTAGACTGCGTGTTGCATCTGGCATGATGAATCCAACCAAGTACACCGATATTTAGGTCTAGACTACATTATTATAAATAATAGTGTACAATTTTTCCGTTTTATAATAAATTTTATATATCTCGACCTTGAGTCAGCTCCATGTCAGATGATGATGATGAATTGTTTCCGTTTTTTATTGATCAACATTTGGGTTACTATTATTACTAGTATTGTGTTTAACTACCTGCATTATATTTACAATGATGAAATGAAAAGTATTTGAAAAAAATGGGTTTAAGCTGCAATTTATCTTATTTGTGCAGCTGATGCAGATCTTTTTCACACTACTGTATATCCTAACCCGCTTATAACGACACATTTGGAACAACAAATTGCTCACTATATCCATAAAACGTAATATCCATCAAACTAAAAAAAATTTACTGTTATTATTCTGCAGAGAAAAGACAAGAGAGATAAAAGGGATACTAGATATGAAGATTGAAATAGTGAACAACAGGAAAAATTTCGAGCAGCTAGAAAAAATGCTAAAATCAATCTCTGAGAGATTAATAAAACTTGAAAGAAACGGTAATAGAGCTACTACTTCAAAGAAATAATAATGGGCACAGAAGACATTAAGCTAGCTGCCCGGAATGCCAACGGTATACGGTTGTCAATCTTGGGGCTGCGCCAGGAAAACCAACATCAACCAAATTTATAATTTCCAGAATAAAATACAGAAGAAGGAGTATCGTAGATGCGTCTGGTACGCTAGAAACAATGATATCCACAGCGATCTAGGGATAACACTGTGGCAGAAGAAATAACAAGCTTTCCTAGAAGCACCAGACCAGGCTTCATGACCACATACAGACCTAGTTAAAACGCTCAAAAACACAAAACCATTTGAGCTAGTGTAAAGCGACGTGAAAGTGTCAGTGAAATGAGCAGAACAAATGTGAAGTGGTAACACGCGAAAAAAAAAGCAAAATAGAACTGGGATGACACCGATAGGTGAAGCCTTAACATAACCATTTACTTAATTTAAGTTAGATAGAAATTGCTGGTTAGTCTACTGGACTAGTTTAATGTAACTTTTTAATAATCTGATCTCCTCAGAAAAAAGCATATAAAACACATGTGTCCAAAGTTTTCAATAATAATTATGGTATTTTTGGCGTTTCCTTAAATAACTCGTTTATTGTTAATTATTTTTATGCATTAAATATCTAATATTATGCTTAAAACATTTTAAAGAACTAAATAGTCCGGCACCAGTTTAATTCCAGACACATGTCATAAATTTAAGGATTATCTAAAGTGTATTAGGAAAATTGTTTAGGGTTAGGTATCAAACAGATAAATTAGTACAACCAGCCCTCGAAAATTCCTGAAACTTGTCCCTAATATGAACCATAATCCTTAGCAGATGCTTTCTACAGTAAGACAAGCTAACAGAATTGCCAATAGTATTTAATTTTCGGGACCAGCAATCACCGCTATCAATGAAATTCCTAGCACATATTTCGTAAACGCTCGTTGTATCCATAATCGCGTTGTGCTCAACCTCGTCTTGCATGAGTTAGGCTGTATATAAGAAAAAAATTTTAGAAACTGTAGTTTTCCTTTGTGAGATTGCCAAAGGAAAACAGATGGTCATAAACAAACCTACAATAATTTAATATATAAATATACTGTTATTAGTAATTTCAATAGTTGTTATTCAGCTTCTTCGTTTAATACGGATACCGTTTAAACGTCTTTATCAAAAACAATATAAGGTAAACGGGTGTAGTTGCAGTAACAGCACAATTGGTGGTGTCTACCTTGGTCTTGATCTTCTATTTCAAAACCTGTAGCAACTGCGAATTTAGAAGTTCAATTTGTTCATTCGTTTTGATATATTGTGGAAACGCTTACAATTAAAACTGTCAAATTCTTCCAATCCATTTAGTTTACGTTTATCATCACAAACATATCAAATTCCTTTGATATCTTATATTAATAAAACCTACAACACATTTCTAATATACGATTCGCGTGTTATCGCTGATATAATTATTATATTCACCACAATTTGTTTCATCTTTTTAGTAAGAACATCACAACATTGATGATACATCGAATAAGGCTCTCGTGGATGTTACACAACATAACATTTAAAAATGAAAATGTTTGTTACCTGTCACCTGTGACAGTTATAGGGATGAGTATTGTGCCTTGTATATCACGGAACGCTGCCTAGAATAATACATATTATACCAAACCACCAATACCAGAAAGATTCCATTATTTATGTCGTTTCAACAATTAAAGCTTATATGTAATTTGTTGTTTAGTTTAATTACATCCACACCTTGCACTTCAATTTTAGACCCACCTGTACGAACGCCCCGTATACTATTTTGCATAATTAGCAAACGCGTAGTTAAAAATAAAACGTTTATAACCGTAGACTTTCAAAAGTGCTTTATTAATTTGGTGTGCCTTTTACAGACGAATTGAAACCAAATAAAACTTCAGTTTAACACGCAACACGCAACAATCTAGTAAAGTTTCAGCGACAGAGTAATAATCGTCTACAATTGGTTCTAACGATTTCGGGGAACATTCGGTAGCATTTTCAAGTCTGATAAAATTTTAGAGAAAGGAGTTCGTTTAATGTCCACAATTTATCTGTGGCATAAGACCTAAGCCAAAGTGTTTGTTCCATCCCCTTGGGAACAAAATCTTTGATTGTAACTATAAAACACCCAGATGAGATAAGGGAGTTCCACTCACCTACGACAGTGAGATTAACGTGTGTGTATCTCGTGGGGGAACGATTGAAATCCACGCGGCAGTGGTAGATGGCCTCGTCGGATAATCTGGTGAGGGAGATGGTGAGAAGGGCTCGTTCCCCGTCCAACAATCTCAAGAAGTACCTGTCGCCCACCGAGGGATCGGCCCAGTGCTGCCCGCGAGCGCCCCTCATGTCATATTTGTAAAGGGCGGCTTCGTCGTCACCCTTATGCCACACCACCAGGTTAACTTTGTCTGGGGGATGCACCGGCTGAAGACTACACGGCAGTTCGGCGTCGCTTCCTTCGCGAGCCTCCGCGTACTCCGGTTCCGAGTCGACCGCGAGTGCTCTGCCACCGACCAAAAGGTAAATAAGCAGGTGCCAGCACAGCATCCTCATGGCTACATGTCTATTTGTTCTCTGTATCGATCCCGTTCATTGGCATGCACGTGAAGAACTCAATTAAAGCACGACACGCTGGTGTAGGCGTAAACGCATGCTTGCCTCACTTGATTAAACGACGGACACAACACGTTCATCTTAACATCACTAAGTGGTCGACTTCTCTAAGTCTTATTACTCGTTGTTTCTTTACAAGACACGTAAAATTGACGACCTAGAATAAAATAGTTCTGCACATTCACTTTTTTCACTAACCGACAGTGAGCCACGATCGCTATATTAACCAGGTGTTGCGCTTATTAATTTCGGCAAGATTTCCACCCCCATCCTGCAGAAAGACTGCGGAGTGACTCCGCCCGGACAACTACCCCTGATCGGCGGAAATTTCCGACCCGGACCGAAGCGGGCGTAAACACCGGAGCCCCGGAAACAAGCAACCGTGAAAACGCTGCAGCGTGCAGTTAGTCCCGGAATACTGCACATTATAATGACTTTGCTGCAGGGCAGCTTTGAAAATAACGAGCCGAATTGTTAGGACCTATACGGCGTATTGACGGAAGCAATTGTTATGAAAAATCGCATAATTATCCTTTGGCGTCCACACAGCGCCGGCAGAGAAGGTATATGTGGAAATCGGGAGTCGTCGTCATGACAACAACTGTTAGCGCTACCCGGAGCCCTAAGTCTATCTCCCTCGAAATAGTTGCGTGGCGAATGAGTCATCTTTCTCCCTCGTCTGCTAAATTAAAGCCATATGCCGAGTAATGCTCTATTCCCACGTGAATATTATGTATTACGCATATAACTTATTAATTTAACACCAGAATTTCACCCTAGTTTCTATTATTGTTCACCCCAGAAAACTACAGTTATCTAATCATAAAAAGAGTAACGCAATGAAATTATTGCATACGCTACGACTCACTAACTTATTTTATTTAAGTAACAACAATATACAGGGTATTTCCACGACATGAGGTCACCACTTCGTGCACATAATCCTTAAACCAAATATAATTAAAAATTCGAATAAAGTTATGCCCTAAAATAAACCCTTTTCAAAGTACAGAGTGTAAAATTATTATTTATTAAATAATTACAAGCCAATATTTGTTTTTATTTTAGTTTACATTCACTCTAAAGGTAGTTCAAAATGGACACCGCTGCTCTTGAGACACATTCTGGCTTTTCTTAAAAAAGATCTTGTTGCCGTACGTAACATATCATTGATATTACGTTCTGCTGCCTCAAAAATGCGTCTCCTAATATCTTCAACAGTCTCTGATGGTGTTTGGTATATCATATGTTTCATATGGCCCCACAAATAATAATCTAAACAAGTTAAGTCCGGAGATCTTGGGGGACAGGGGTGCTGTTCTCCTCTACCAATTACACGTCCTTTGAACCTTTGAGTCAAAAATTGTCTTACACGTACAGCAAGTACTAGACAATGAGGACAACATACTGTGAGACATTGATGATAATCCCAGCATCTCTGGTCGTCGTGTATCTGCAGAAGTTAATATACCACGAATGCGAGTTTGGAGATATTAAAAAGTGTTGGCTTATATCCATTTTGTATCCAGCCTGTTCAAGCCCTGTTACCTACAGATTTCTCGAGTCATAATATGGAATTTTGCGACTGTATCATTCAAAATCGAAACCTACGTAATAGAATTTTATTCACGGATGAGGCAACATTTACAAGGAATGGATTAATGAACAGAAAGAATAGCTACTCTTGGGATTTGGAAAATCCAGATGAAATCACAGTGACAAATTATCAACATAGGTTTTCAGTGAACATCTGGTATGAAATTATTCATAACATGCTCATTGATTCATTCGTTTTTGAGAACCATTTAACCGCCGACATATATTTAAATTTCCTAGAAGATCGTTTGGGAGGATTGTTAGATGATGTCTTTCTGGCAGTCAGACATGGTATTTGGTGCCAGCAGGATGGTGCTACTTTGCGATACGTGTAAGACAATGTTTGTATCAACGGTTTCAAGTGTAATTGGTAGAGGAAAACAACACTCCTGGCCCCCCAAGATCTCCGGACTTAATTTGTTTAAATTATAATTTGTGGGGCCATATGAAAGATATGATATACCAAACACCATCAAAGACTGTTGAAGACATTAGGAGACGCATTTTTGAGGTAGCGGAACTTTTTCGAAATAACAATGATATGTTTATGTGAATTTAAACTGAAATAAAAATAAATATTGGCTTTCCTGAAATTGTGATTATTTAATAAATAATATAATAATATAACTAATAATAATTTAACACTCAGTATTTTGAAAACGGTTTACATCAGGGCATAATTTTATTAGAAATTTTAACGATATTTGGTCTAAAGATTACGTACACGTAGTAGTGACCTCACGTCGGGGGACACCCTGTATAAATAAAGATAATACAAAAAAGTGCCTAAATAATAAATGCAATAGTACAATTAAATTCTCTCGTTTCATCATCATCATCAACAGCCTTTCCGTCCCACTGCTGGGCATCGGCCTCTTCTCTGCCACGTGTTTCTCCTCAGCGCTAAGGTAGAAACATGGGGGACCTACAGTTTAACGTCGAATCCGAACGACAGAAATTCCAGAGAAGGTTTT
>JABXWE010006276.1:0-19237 GCA_014611495.1 Limonius californicus | reverse complement strand
TATTTACATAAGTGTACTACTGTCTGTACATAAGGGCTTACGACTATCTACTTACTTCAATACATAAGCGCGTACGACTGTCTATTTACTTAAACGTTTTACTGTTTATATATAAGGGCTTACGACTATCTATTTACTTAAACGCTTTACGGTCTATACATAAGGGCTTACGACTATCTATTTATTAAACGCTTTACGGTCTCTACATAAGGGCTTACGACTATGTATTTATTTAAACGTTTTACTGTTTATATATATAAGGGCTTACGACTATCCACTTACTTAAACGTATTACTGTCTATACATAAGGGCGTACGACTGTCCATTTACTTAAACGTTTGACTGTCTATACATAAGGGCTTACGACTATCCTTTTACATAAGTGTACTACTGTCTCTACATAAGGGCATACGACTGTCTACTTACTTAAACGTTTTACTGTTTATACATAAGGGCTTACGACTATATACTTACTTCAATGTACTACTGTCTATACATAAGCGCGAACGACTGTCTATTTACTTAAACGTTTTACTGTCTGTACATAAGGGCTTAGGACCGTCTCTTTACTTAAACGTACTACCGTCTATACATAAGCCTGTACGACTGTCTCTTTACTAAAGCGTACGACAGCCGTTAAAACTTCCCGTCCAAGAGAGCGTACGACTGTTCATCAAGGAAGAACTACCACTGTCTATTAACTAAAACATACTACTGTATAGACATGAGGGCGTTGGACTGTCTATTAACTAAAACGTACTATTGTATGTCCAAAAGGGCGTTTTACTGACCATTAAGGAGGATGCACGACTATTTACTAAAGCGTACTACTGTCTATGCAAAAGGGCGTACAACTGCCCATCTAAGAGAATGTACCACTGTCCAACAACTAAGGCGTACAAGTACGTTTAAAGAACGCTGCACCACTGTCTGTTAACTAAAGCGTACTAGTGTCTATACATAAGGGCGTACGACTGTCTATTTACTCAAACATACTACTGCCTCTACGGAAGAGTGGCAACTGTCTATTTACTAAAGCGTGCTGCTATCTATGGAGAAGGACCTACAACCGTCTATTTACTTAAACGTGTTACTGTCTACCTATACATAAGAGCGACGACTGCCTATTTAGTAAAACAGCCTTTACAACTGCCTGTACATAAGGGCGTACCACTACCCATCGAAGAGGACGTATGATGGCCATTCTCTAAGGCTTACAACTGCAAATAAAATATTAGGATAATCTTGATTTCTTCGACACCTCAAATACTAATTTACAGTATATGGAAAATACTTTAAGGATACTAGGGCTCTAAAACCACAACTTCCTTATCGTTTTCTAAAATACAAATACCTACGTTGAAAATGTTTAGCTGAATTATACGAATATGTATTTTTTTTCAGTAGATTACATCTTTTTCGCCGAACGTTATCCGGAGGGTTTGAAAGTTTCGTGTATATGACCCTGTAGTTACAGAAATTATTACACAAGGTATCTGAGGTATCGATTTCATATACTCTATAGAAAAAAACCCATTTTACTAACACGTTGTCCTCTTTGAAAGTTGCAGGCTTACGCAGAAAACACACAGAAATTTAGTTACACTTGGCTGCAGTTACATAATTTTGCGATAAACAAACAAATTACGTAATAATAATATATAATGTCTTAAATTAATGAGCTTTTCGTAGCTATTTTTATTTTTTTAAATTGCCAATTATGTAAATGGATTCTTTATAGTACATATTTCCGTTTGTTACATTAATTAAGTTAACTACATCACTTAGATAATAAACAGACTTTTAAATTTTCTTGTCGTCAGTCGATCGGATTCCAGTAAAAATTCCCATCTGAAACCTGGAATTTCACTATCGTGTATAAGTTCTGATTTTCCATTTTATTAGGTTTCTTTGTTGGAAGCAGGGATACTGCAACAATTTCACCGTCTTAGTACGATTAAAATTAGATCCTAAAAATTTGAAAAATAAATTAAAAAGTAAAAAAGAACGACATAAAACGTCTTACGATTTCCGCTCTTTTTGCAAATGTTCACGAACACAGAACAGAATATTAACCTAGTTCGCTCAACAACGTCTTGTAATAACCATCGAATAAGGGTTATTGTATCATTATTTTCCGCGCTGGTGTAAAAGAGAGTTTGTAAGATCACATTTATAACATTTTCAATATCTGATTTAATAAAGGAAAAATACATTGCATTTTGAAGTAACATTAGTGGAGCAGCGATTTAATCTTGCTTAAAATGTGCTCTGCCTTGTGACACTTTAGTGATATTTACTGTAAAATATATTCACCTCCACTTTCTTATCTAGCAGAGCGTACTCGCAAAGCGCGAGTGAATTTTAATGTAGTTTGTTTCCAAAAGGCAATGTAGGCTGTTACGTTAAGCATCCTAAATAAATCCACTATAATGTTTTTTAAGCATTGAGGTCAGTTTTTTAATCCTTGAAATAAAATCTTTCTTTTCGTTGAAATTTTCTGCATCTCACTTGCCATAAAATTATTCAAATTGTTATATGCATTACTAGGTATAAAAAGATAGAATAGACCCCCGACCTTGAAACCTTTATCTTAAAATCGTTAAGGAAGATATTCGATATCCATAACCTTAAACTATTTTAGAAGGGCAATGCGATTAAATATATTTAACGCTATTAAACTACAGTAACAAACTGTAGTCGTAAATCATATCTAATAAATATCATAATTAGAACAAATTGTGGGCATTATATACTACTATAAATATTTTTACAATCTCAATTCAGTAAAATAGTAATTGCACTGCAGTAAATTAATTAAATCAGAATGAAATTCATATCTATACTGTTGATTTTGCTAATTACAGAAGCAAGATATAGCTTTTCACAAAGATACGAAATATTATGTGAATGTCCAAGAAATTTATTGGTTTTTTTCGACGCTAAAACGGGTTATCCGTACTGCAGAGGGCGTAAAAGAAAGCGGACTGCGTGTTTAATTACTAGACCTTCGTCATATCTATGGAAATATGAAAATCAAGAAATATTTCAGAGAATTCAGAAAGACAATGATGTCGTCAATGGGAGTTCTCCCCATATAAACCCATTACCCTTTACATCACAAATTAACCGAAATGATCAACTTAGTCTGGATTTTACTATCCCCCAAAACAGAACCGTACGTTCACTTCCGAAAGATAAACAACGTGACAGAATCTAATATGAGTGTGTCAATAACCGTGTTACAGCTTCTCCACAAATTAAAACATTTCCAGATAATATTAGAAAAGTGTAATAAATTCAAAATAGTAGTAATAATACGATAACTAACCGAGAAATTTTGGAAAATTCAAAATATGAGCATTCTGGTCAACACGCAATTAATCCCTTAAATTGGCGTCGGTAATAAATTCTAGTAGTAACCAGAGACCAAAGGTAAATAAATCATAAGAAATAAACAATAAACACATTACGTTTTTCTATTATATATAATTATCTGTGCTATATCTAGCGTATCATTGTAATTGTAATTTTTCTATAACAAATATGTAAGCAGGCATTGTATTAATTAATACGTATATAATAAATTACGTTGCCGATTTTGAGGTTCCGTTTCCATCGTTGATTACATTTGGCTAGTTATGGAGTCCATCTTGGTCACAACACCCACTCTAAATTATGGTCACAACTCCTACTTTGGACACACGATCGACCACGGTATTTGGCTAGAAAGGTGGCCAAAACGTCAACTGTAAATTTATATATATATATATATACATATATATACAATTCATGCAACATGCACCGTAAACATAACTAAGTGAAATACGGTCGCCTCAGGCGGGGTTCGCCCACATATAATAATAATAATATATATATATATATATATATATATATATATGTTGGTTTGAGATTGCCGCGGATGTTGTATGCTAAGATTGGCTTCCAGGAATTCTTCCGCGTAGCAACTTCTTGGTCCTGGGACGGAACGGGGTGGTTGTCTTGACGACGTTTCGGCAATTGACGAACACTGCCTCAAGAACACGTACTTCCTACGCAACAACAAACGGTACAAGCAAATAAAAGGCGCAGCAATGGGCATGGAACACCTGGAATAAAAAGCACTAGAAGCAGCAGTACACAGACCCATACCCTGGCTACAATATGTGGATGACACCTTTGTTATTTCGCAACATGGAGAGGCACATCTTAACAACTTCCTGGACCATCTAAATAGTCTCCACCCAAAAACCAAATTCACGATGGAAATGGAATCAGAAAACTACCCTTCCTGGATGTTTTGGTCAAAGAGAAATCGGACGGAAACCTGGCCACACGGTGTACCGGAAATCCACTCATACAGACCGCATCAACACGGAGTCACAACACATCCGGCTCAACATCGATCAGTGGTTAAAACCCTGATCACCAGTTCTCAAAGACTCACAGACCCAGGAAACATAGACCAAGAAATAAAGAAACTTCAAAAAGCTCTACGACGAAATCGCTTCAAGAATCAAACCATCAATGATACGCTTAAACTCAGCCGAGCTAAGCCACAGGATGAAAAAGAGAGGCCTACATACAAAGTCCACTTGCCATACGTCAAAGAAACAACAGATATAGTCTCTAGAATTCCACCGAGACACAATGTGGAAACAACATTCAGAACCAACAGAAAGATCAGCTCCAATCTACGAAATTCTAAAACAAGGATACCCCTGGAGAATCAAGGTGTCTACGAAATTCCTTGCCACGACTGCGATGAAACACACATGACTAATAAACTTCGAAAACAGAAACTCAAACATTCAAAACAGTACAGAGAAAATGAACATAGAAAGTTTGAAAAATGAGAGTACTAGAGAACTATATAGACAAAGGCTAAGACAAAAAATAGAAGAAAATAAAATAAATGAGGGGGAAGGCGTAGAAACAGCCTGGGAAAAATTAAAAACTAATATAACGAAAGCAGCAATTGAAGCATGCGGAATGAGAAAAGTCAAGGTAGATGGGAACAGCAAGACACCATGAAGAAATAAAACAGTTAAGCAACGAAAAGAAGAAAGCCTATATGAAGTATAAAACTACAAAGTCAGTGGAAGATCATAGAATATACAAACAAACGCGAAATAGAGCAAATGACAGAATAAAAGAAGAATATTGGGAAGAATACACAAGTGAAATGGAGCGAGATTTAACGGGAGCACAAACAAAAATATGGAAGATGATACGGAATAGGAAGGCCGAAGTTAATGAAAATCACATCACAAATAGAATCACAGTAGACCAGTGGACTCAACACTTTACTAATCTGTTCAAAAACCACAACAATAATACTAACACCGTACTAGCTCCAAGAGAAAATGAAGGGAATGAAATCACAGTGGAAAACGATGAAATTATGAGGGCAATGAAAGGACTACGAGGAAGAAAGGCGCCTGGAAGTGATGGAATAGCAAACGAACTATTGAAATACGGAGGTGATACGCTAACAACAGAAATTCTAACACTCACAAAAATTATATTTAAAAAACAAAAAATACACAAAGAAATGAAGACCAGCATTACAATACCCATTCACAAAAAAGGTAATAAACACGACCCTTCCAACTATAGGGGTATCACACTTCTAAGCTCAGTGCTAAAACTAATAACAAAAATAATACTCTATAAGATCAATGAATATACCATAAACAATGAAGAGCAAATGGGATTCAGAATAAACAGATCAACAACCGACGCTGTATTTGTCATTCGGCAAATATGCGAAAAATCAATAGAATACGACACCCCGGCTTTCATGTGTTTCGTCGATCTAACGAAGGCTTTTGATCGCGTTAGATTAAATGATGTAGTACAGGCATTATCAGAGAGAAACGTCCCGCAAGCACTATTCAACCTAATTAATGACATATATAGTAACACCACAACATATGTCAAAACTAACAATATGAAAACAAACGAGATACCAGTGAGCACCGGAATACGCCAGGGAGACTCGCTAAGACCTATGCTATTCAACATAGTGATGGATAAAATCATAGACAGCGTTAAAAGAACAAGGGGATATAAAATGGGGAATAAACAAATACAAATAGTATGCTATGCTGACGATGCTGTTTTGATTGCCGGTAACGAGGACGACCTTCAAAGAATGCTACATCAGTTCGTAACAACATCAAAATCGCTAAACATGGAAGTGTCCAAGAAAAAAACGAAATGCTTAACGATATCACGAGAACCACTACGATGCAAGCTAGAGATGGAAGGGACGGTAATACAGCAAATAATGGAATTTAAATATTTAGGAATTCCCATATCTAGTGCGCGAGATATATTCAGAGTGGTACAACATCAAACAAATAAAGGGGTCGTAGCTTCCGGTTGCTTAAGGGACGTAATATGGAAGAACAAATACATGTCTATAGAAAGTAAAACCAAAATATATAAGAGCGCCGTAAGACCACTACTCACTTATGCAGCGGAAATGCGTGCTGATACAAGCAGAACAAGACAAAGACTAGAAACAACAGAGATGAGAATACTAAGGGCAATAGCCGGGAAAACCTTAAGAGACAGAGTACCAAGTGAGGAAATACGCCAACAGTCCAATATACAAAACATCAGAAAATTAATAAAAACCAGAAGGAAAGAGTGGAATGCTCATGTTGACAGAATGAACACTGACCGTTTACCTAAAATAGCTCGAGATAACACGCCACAAGGGAAAAGAAGGGTTGGACGACCCCCAAAGCGATGGAGGCAGAGCTGGATATCGACATCAGCCGAAACCCTGAAACACCGATATAAGCTGTCGTTAAAGAAAAACAGGCATAGCCTAATTAAAGGAGGAAGAAGAAGAAGAAGAAGCAATTCAATTTAACTAATATATTTACTGTATTGCTCCTTGTTACAGTAACAAGGTATTCTTCATTTAGATGATGAATGCCGTCGCCACAGTTGTAAGTTATCTTTTTCGCTTGTTAAATTGTTTTTGTTGTTGGATTGCAGGAATTATATATATTTGAAAATTCACAAGAAATGTGAATATAGTGGTGGTGGATAATATGGTATTGATCCTTGAATAACTGTTAGCAGTTGTACTTGTTAGGAGTTAAAATGTGATGTATTAGAATGTATAATTATGTATTTTTACGTAGGCTGGCGAAGGATGAAGGGATTGGTAAGTAATTAACAAATTAACAATTCGAATGCCATATTATGACCTCGTTTCACCCTACAAGTTCACTCTCTTATGTCATTCTCCACATATTTAGGATACATCGTATGAAAGAGGAAACTCGGTGTAACCTATAAATCTTTTTAAACTACGTTTTTCAAATTTGTCAAGCAAAGTGTTGAAACACCACCATCACATAAAAAAGTTGTACGCAAAGTTATTCAGGATCCCAAATATGTTCCGCATTTAACATGGGTCTCCAAATTAAAACGAATCGAGTGTAAAACTTTTACTGTAGCGTTTCCGCACGTTCGTTCAGTAGCATAAAATCTGGTGCACTAATAAAATGAAGGAGTTCTTATTACGTGGATCTTGAATTACAGAAGAGGCCGTCTAGTAACATGTAGCAATTTACGAGTCGCGTGCTGTAATGTCCTCATAAAACGCAAACTACTAACTAGATGGTGTCTGTCTGTCCGTCCGTCTAGGACCGCCGCAACCGTTGGATGAACTTATAAATGGAGTTGGGCCAATTTTCTTTCCTGGCCGTATTTTACCCTCGCTCGGGCGTACTTTCCAACTTTGCTCGACGCGGACGAGACCGCTAGTTCTTAATAACATCGTTGCATGGTTGCAATTATAAGGCACTTATTTCGTTAATTTATCGCCCAGAAGGCTCGTAAATTTCGCACACGTTGCCGCCGCGCTGCAATAATTATTACAATCGGCAGTGGTTTTCTCTCATTCAACAATAGAATCGAATTAGAGGACGCATCGCTGCAATCGATACCGCCATTATTGGCCGATAAATTACCGAGGTTTTGTTCCGTTGCTGCTAATTTTATTCGTTCCTACCGTGGCGAGACCCCGGTAATTATTTATCGGTATATTGGTACAAGCTTTAAAATAAAAACGAATTTGCTGCAGGCCTAAACGGCTCCAAAACATACAGGGCTCGATAATTAAGCGAATTAGTGTAACGGTATGGGAATGGACATGTCTGACCGATCCTGTCCGTGTAGGTGCGGGTAAATCGGTGGCGGTGCGATCGACTTCACACATCTATCATTAGGCCGCATGTATATGGAGAGATCCGGGTCGGCCGTGAGCTGAGTGCATTTCGATGTTTCACCTCCGGAGCCTTCTCGATCGCGGCTATAATTCATCTTTATTACGCCAGCCGTTAGTTTTCATTCATTTAGCTCGGATAAATATGGAAATAACCGGCGAGCAACATATTAGTGCCTGCGAACGATATTGCCGCCGCCGCTCGCCGCTCCAAATCGAATTAAACAAACGAAACCGAATGAAGTGGGTCCTACGGGATTCGGATAATCCAATTTTTAATTGGTCCCGCTCTGCTCTGCCATTCCCCTGCAAAGAAGTTCTAGGTCTGGCATCGGACACCGAAATCAAAAACTATACACTGGTGCTAGAAAATTCTGTACCACCCTAAAAGTTGAGAAAAATTAGAGTTTGAACGGACTTCTTCCAAATATTTTGGAACCCTTTACTGTCTATATGAAATAGGCTTAATCACTACTAAAACACAGCAGAAATTTTGGTTCATAAAGGATTGGAGTTAGAAAAATGTTATACATATACATATATGGGTTGGGGGAAGCTGCAACCTACCATATACATGCAATTCCTTAACTAGGGCTTGATAACTGTACGGTCTGAATGCCTGCAGCTTCTCTAGTACTTCTACCCCCCAGGTTACTACCTCAGTGATAATGAGAAACGCGTGGCAAACAGGAGGTCGGTGTCCAGCAGTACACACGAAGTGATTCATGTAATAATAAGCGCCTAAAATATTAAAAGCATGCAGCTCAATCTACTTATCAGCTACTTCATCAACTTCCTTGATATGTCAGATAACATAATAATCATGGAAAATAAATAGCTGTCTTTCGATGACTGCATAATATTCGTCATTGTGAGATATTTTATTGTTTTATGTAGTTATTTATTTTATATGCAGTGTGATTATTTTATCTTGCAAACAGTGCGTAGGCTACAACTCTCACATGTACAAGTCTTTTGGGCAGGCAAATGTCAACCACTGTTTTGTTAAAATTTAACCCCATATAAACCAACGCGCAGTTGCAAGAACTGTAGGCTTTAGCCAAAGTTCAGTATTTAAAATTTTAAAAGTAAACCGTTTTCATCCTCACCACGTCAAGTTAGTTCAACACCTTACTGAAGATGAGAATTTTAAAGAAACGAAGTTACTACTGATCCACTGTTTTTAAGAAATATTTTATTTTCTGGCGAAGCGACGTTTAGTATGTGTTTACACACAATTGCCATTTCTATTCACAAGATAACCCACATTGAATTCGGTAAGTAAACTTTCAAAGAATGTTTACTGTAAATGTGTAGTGTAGTAGACAACCTTATCGTTGGTCTTCCCTTGTTTGGGGGCAGTTTAAATAGGAAAATATATTTACATTTTTTAGAAAATGGTTTGCCTCAACTTTTAGAAGTCATTCCTCTAGACAGTGTATGTGGTTTGAAAATGATGGAGCACCCGCCCACTTCCATAAAATTGTAAGATAGTACCAAGATGAAACCTTCCATAACCAATTAATTGCAAGATTTGCAGTTCATCCTTGGCCTCCACGTGATCCGCACTTGAGTCCGTTAGAATTTTTAAGGGGTAAAGTAGAAAACGACGTCTACGAACTCCCGTAGAAACTCAGGAAGATTTACATGAAAGAATTATTAAATCATGTAGGTCAATCGCCCCACACATGCTAACTCCTGTTAGAAATTGTCTTCTGCAGCGGATTGTCTTATGTGAACAGTAAGGTGGACGGCAGTTTGAACATTTATTACGTCACTAATTAGTGTTTTTCTTTCTGTTTTTATTTAATTTACTTTTCTTGTTGATTTTATTGTAATGTCAATATATTTGTATGCTATCTTGGATTTCTCTGTGTTTGTTTTCTGTAAATTAAAAGAAATAAATATTGTAAATGTACCTGTTGCAAAGCTGCAGCTTATTTGTTAGTAAATAGTTTCATTGTAGTTTCTTAGTATATTCACCGCAAAAAAAATTTGATTATTATTTATTTAAACAATGTAAAGTACACCTACTAAGATGTCTATGGAATACAAACAGCTGTAATGTGTGTAGCCTACCTACCTGTTACGAGATAAAATCATCCTGTACACAATAATAAGCATAATAATTATTACGGATCATTGCATATTTATGATAATCTAATTTAATCAATTTTCGGATTTCACGCCAGCGTTTTTTTTTATAAAGTTTAGTTCGGATTAAAAACGACAGCTCAACTAGTTGTAAAGCTAAACTGTTAATTTTATGTAAGGAGATATATTGCTTCTGACCATGCACATTTGCATTACCTACAGTATTAGTTTAGATATCGAAGAAGTAGTTGATGTATAAATTGGGTTGCATATTTTCAAGCTTTCAGGTACGTATTATTGCGTTAATCACATTGTATATTAGAAGATTTCATGGGAAGAGTTTTTATCAAAATATGTATTTTCACTAATTAAGCATCCTACCGCTGTTACGGTATGGGATAGAACTAGTTAACTCGCGGATGGTGAACAATAAATCCGGCAAGACGGACTAGCCAGTGTAATCCCCAGATTTGAATCCAATAAAGAATTTGTGGCAAAGGACAGCAAACGGCATATTTATAAGAAAACAGATAAAACTGAATCATTGATTCATTGCTGGTTTCACTGTATTTTGAAGGTAGAATCAAGCAAGAAAATTAGTCCAAATTATATGAACAGGATCTAGGATTTTGTCATAATTTACAATTGATAATTTTTCTAATTTTAAATAATTATTTCTACCTGCATCGCAGCGTGAACCAAAATTCCTGCTGGAGTTCATTACAGTATATTAATTATACATATAGACAACGAATGGCTGAAAAATGTTTGAAAGAGATGCACTTAAACTTCTATGTTCCTGAATTCTTAAAATGAAGCAGGACTTTTTAACAGCACCGAGACCTCTAATGGTATCTAATAGACGCTTATGGGTTAACGTAGTGTAGCATACGGCAGGTTGGTGGCACAGTAATCGCTGTTTCTGATGACTACAGTAGAACAGATATGTAGTGCGGTAAAAGGAAGGTGCGTTATTTACTTGATTAGCACAAGGCAATTAAGAGACTCCTTTCAGGGGATTATGTTTTGCAAGATTAAAAAGTACGACGCAAGATATCCTAAACAGCATGGCCTGTACGTTCGAAAGAAATGTTTTAACTTTTTTCATAACAAAGTATTTTTTTTAACTTCTGAAATGTAATTATTTTATATTTAATAACGAATTTACCGTAGATCCAGATATACAACACAATAACATCTTCTTGGGTGATATTTGAAGAGTTCCATTTGCAAAATTATTTTAGTTTATAAACGCAGGGTTTACAGAAGAAATTGTAAATTAGGAAGAGGTAGTAGTACTATTTAAAAAAGTTTATATAAACGCGTATTCAATTCTCGATGGCTACGGAGATACCGCTGTTTTAATGTTACCCATAAAAAGCCTCACAAAAGTGTGTTACAGAAAGGCAAATGACTTATTGATTGTTTAAATGATATAAAATATACGAGTAATTTGCAATAGGTCAAAGAAGTTGTTCAAAAATTCCACCACCGACTTTAGTGCATTTTTCAACTCTTTTGATAATATCACATCCAGCTCTTCTGAGGTCGTCTTGAAATTCTCCTGGAGGGCAACACTATTCGTAATGTGAACGTCCAATTCGTCTCTTGTGTTTACCTTTTCTTCATAGACTTCACTTTCCACCAATCTCAACAGACAAAAATCTAAAGGGGTAAGGTCTGGGTACTTTGGTGGCCAATGAACGTGATCGTATCGGACGTTCATCTTTCGGGGAATGTTAGATTTGGATGATATGTCACCTGACGGCTAGAATGTGCAGTAGCTTCGTCATGCTTCACACGTGCGTGTGCATTGGATATGTACATGTTTATAGGAACTTTTTTACTCAAAGTCGTCCGTACCACCACCTACTAATATTTACTATTCCTCCTGAAACATTCTGTATATTTGGGGTTACGAGAAGATCCATATTTAATGGGTATTAAAGTTTAATTTTTATAAACAGGAGACTTCAAAATAAATTCATAACGTTTTGTAATATACTTGCCGAATTAAATGTGCTAAGACTTCCTGAACATAAATAAGATAATGACAGTTATTGAAAATAAAGTAGGGAATTTTGTTTTTTTTTTCAATACTAAGTTGTTTATACACTTCTTTTAGTAACGCACCAAACTTATTGTTAAAATACAAGCTTTTAATGGGGTTTGCAAAGGATAAGGCTATTAAATCTCCAACGGCCTGACTTAGAAAACATTTCTATGCACTTATCTTGAAACACAATGCTGTGTTGCTTACAACGGAACTGTAGCCTATCCGATTTTGGTGCCAACTATAAGTTTTGTCCAAAATATAAAATGAAATCTGATAAACAGTGAAACGTCTAGGTATATACAGAGTGTTTTAAAAAGCATATCGCTACTAGTCTATCCGTCCCTCTGCTGGGCACGGGTCTCTTCTTCGCCACGAGTTGCTCCTTGCGCTACGATGGCAGCAGGACACCTACAGTTAAACGTCAAATTTGAACGACAATAATTGTAATGTAATATGTTTTTTAGAATTAAGATCCCCACAGTTGCACACATCGGGTTGGAGAATTATTGTGTGTAGTGGGTTGCAGCACAAGATTTTATACACTGCGAGTTAATACTGGGGCATCGAAATCAAGCCATAAAGTTTTACCCACAAAGCGAAGGAAAGTTAACGTAGGTTCGTTCCCCACACGGGGGCGAGCCGGGGGTCAGTCGGATTCCGAACCAGAATCCTCAGCCCCTCTTCAGCCAATAACGGGAATGTAAGGATGGGGAAGACCAGGAAATATGGATAATGGAAATTCGTGAATGGTACTGTCCCAGCATTTACCTCAATATCCCAGGTTAGCTACGAAAACCCTAATTCAGGACAGGCGGCCCGGGGGTTCGATCCCTACAGCTCCCGAATGAAAGGTAAAAACCGCTGAGCCACCTTTCTCGGTCCAGAAAGCGAGTGTTCTGTCAACCGAGTTACCGTATGTATACAGTACAATCAAAAACAAATCTAAAAGTATGTCTGTGATATATAAGCGATTTTTTTACATGTTTTAATAATATTTAATTCCAAAATCACACAACTAATTTTTAAGTTTTTAAAGAAGTTATTCGAAATGCCCTACATCTTCTCAGGATGCACGCTGTACACTTTCAACAAGACCTGAACTAACTGCTTTGGGTTTTGTGTTTACGATTATCTAAAAACTTTAGTGTAAACAATTCTGCTGAGTTGCAATAGCAAACTGAATAAGGTTGTCAAACATTTTGAGCAAGGTGGGACATTTTTAAAAGGGTACTGATTTCTTTTCTGAAAGGAGCCTGTGTCGACAAGGAAATAATGAATTTCGAACATCGTCTCTGCATGTATTTGAATTCCTGTTTGACAGATTCAGAACTTTATGTTTACTTATTATACAAAAAATTTCAAATTATTTATTAGTAACATCAATATTGTCAAAATAAAGTTAAATAATAAAAGCGGATACGAAACCACATCTAAGCATGTGCTAATTTTTCTGATGTCAGAGAACAGACAAAACTGAAGAAGTTCTGTTGTTTCTCCTGTACGCATTAATAATTCTTATTATATGATTTATAGTATGAAAATGTAATAAAGATGGTGTGCAATAGAAATTAGAACTTAAGTGGTGTAAGTCATCAGCAAAACCCATGAAAAATAAAGTTTTCAAGTTTTGCGCAAGGAAAAAAGGCGCCTAGATTGCATAAATATCGCACTTTTATGTGCCTGAATATAACTTCACAAAGCAGACACCACGAAATTTTGGACGAGAATAAAAGGAATAAGAGGAGATAAAAGGAAAAGTATAAAAGCAATAAAAAACGAACAGGGACAAGTACAAATAGACACAAAAGAAATATTAGAAACATGGAAAGATTTTTACAAAAGAAAGTACTATGCGAAAACAGAATCAGAAGCCAGTATAAATCGGGAACAAATAAACCAGGAACAAACAATCAAGAGGGAAGAGGTAGAGGAAGCAATACAATAAATAAAGAGATTGGGAAAATAACCTTATAATACCAATTCATAAGAAAGGAATACAGACGCAGTGCGAAAACTACAGGCCAATATGCTTGGCCCAAACTAGTTACAAAATTTACACAAAAATACTAGAAAAGAGGTTAAGAAGCCAAATAGAGCTAAAAATAGGAGAAGAACAAGCAGCATTCAGACCAAATAGACAAACAAACGACAATATATATATATATATATATATATACTATTAGAAGCATAATAGAACGGAAACTCGTTGAAGGGGAAGAATTGTATCTTACATTTATTGATCTGAAGGCAGCTTTTGATACAGTAGACAGAGGAGAAATCTGGAAAACGCTGAAAGAATTAAAAGTAGATAAAGAACTGATAAGTGCAATAAAAAGTACATATGCAACAGTCACAGTAAAAGTACAATTAGCAGGGCAAAGATCGGCAGAGTTTGAAATGAATAAGGGAATTAAGCAAGGCGACAGCCTAAGCCCCTTGCTATTTATAACTGTAATGGACAAGATAACCAAACAAATAAAAGAAAAATACAATCAATTGGAAACAGTTATAGGACGCAGGAACCTAGAAGCAATTAAGCTAAGTAGCCTCCTATATGCAGACGACATAGTATTATTATCAAACACCAGGAGTAAAATGCAAAAGCTAGTAAACGCATGGACTGAAGAAATAGAAAACAGGAAAATGGAAGTGAACATAAGCAGAACAAAAACTATGATTGTGAATGAAAAACATAAAGGAGAGCAAAACAATAAAGACATAAAATGTAAAAACAAGAAATTGGAAAGAGTATCGACTTATGAATTCCTAGGAAGTATGATATCGGAGGACGGTTAAAATGAAGTAGAATTAGTAAATAGAGCTAAAAAATCGACAAGAATCTACTATACCATCAACAAAACAATACTAGGACACAAAGATATAGACATATAGAGGTGAAAAAGAAAATACATAATACGATAACATTACCAACACTAACATACGCCTGCGAGAGCTGGACAATTAGGAAGAAGGACAAGTCTAAAATTAATGCTATGGAAATGAAACACCTCAGGAAAATGGCAGAAAAAACTAAGTGGGACAGAATAAAAAATGAAGCTATAAGAGACATAACTAAACAGGAAACAATAATGGAGATAATAAAAATGAAGTAAATAAACTGGTATGCACACATAGTAAGAATGGAACCCAACAGAATAACAAGAAGAATAATGGAAGTGCGAAAACCAATCAAAAAACAAAGAGGCAGACCCAGAAGAAAATGGATGGAACAAATCAAAGAAATAGGGGCAGAAAGGGGAGTGACAATGGAGGAATTGAAAACAATAGCGAGGGACAGGAAAAGATGGAAAAAATGGGTACAGGACTAGAAACCGCCATCCGACGCCCGAAAGAGCACTAAGGATTAGAGAAGAAGAAGAAGAATATACATTCAATAGAACATAAGTAACTGTTACTATGAGAACTGTCAAAGTAGGTCTTACCTATAAAAAAATTTTACATTAAGAATTTACCAGACTTTATATTGCTTTTTATAACCGTGGAGTATATAAACAAATGTCTTATCATAGGTATAAATATACTTATGAAGTACCAAATAATTTATTATTAATAATTTTTAAATACTCAATTTTAACGGCCGTTCTCCCCCGCAAGGCAATGGCAAACCAGCGAGGTATTCTGCCTAGTAACTCTTCTATGGAGTAGAAGTGTTTACACTTCCCATGGTTCGGAGCCCACGTTAAGCTGTAGGTCTTCTATGTCTGTGGTACTTTAAACGCGCAGCACAGGCATAGGAGACAAGGTCGCTACATCTCGTAAGAAATAAAGCACTCGAAGAAGAAGAAGAATGCCCAATCACTTATTTTAGATGGAAAAGATGTAGCGAACTATATAAAACCTAAGATAGTTCATGAATACGCCTCCTAGTATTAAAACAAAACTCTAAGGTGGCAGCCTTTCACTTCTCACTGCTGGGTACCGACCTTTTCTGTGCCACGTGCTTCTCCTCAGCGCTGAGGTGTTAGCATGGTAAACACATCCATTTTATTCACAATATATCTAAATTATCCTAACACATAACAACACTACTTTATGCAGATTCTAATAAAATAGGAAATATATGATTTTTTCCAAAATCTTACTACAAAAAACTAATTTTCTTAGTAAAATTTTCGTGATATGCAATGCAACTATGGTTTATCTTTTAATATATATATATATATATATATATATCAAAATTAGGGATTTACTTTGATTTAAGGTGTGCATCTCCAACTGCATTTGAGCCCTATATTTGCGTCTGTTATATGACGTCACCATATTAGTACTTGCGTACGATCATTTACAAATATACTTTCAATTTAAATTAAAAAACATGATGAAATAATTTTCTTCTACAGACACTTTTTTAAAGAAAACAATACTTACTTGCATTTCTATAACGTATGCTCGATTTTGCTTATAATTTAGTAATATCGATTATTTTGCAAGAACGCTCTTCGAACAAGCCCGAGCATTTTTGAAAGAGTGCTGAGTTTCCTCCTCAGCAAATGTAGAGCTTGTGTTGATATGGAAGGAAAGAATTTTATTCATTTTCTTTAAACTTTCAAGATAAAATAACAAATTTTGGGTTTTTAGCTTCAAATATTAATTAAACTTGATATAGAGAATCGGTCACATCTTGCAAACGTTTGGCATGGAAGCCTATGTTGATTAAAGCTTCTTGACTTGTTCTGGATCATACTATATGCCCCTAAATATTTAACACTCTGTATATGGTATTTGCTGAAACCAGCCCACCTAGCATCTAGTTACGAAATCAAAATTTCGTCATTCTTCATGCAAACTCCGGTGAATAAGGAATCGCAATTAATGCCACCCTCCGTTCTCCGGTTGAAGAGAGCACTCCGCGGCGCCCATTGCCGGTAACGAATCAGAATCAGATTAATTTAATTTTAGACCGTCCCTTTTCTGGTAGCACCGATATAATGAATGCGGGCCCCAGAGACCAAGGTGGTCAGCATTTTCATTTGCCTGCCTTGCTTCTCCGTATATTATTAATTCGGGAGGCTTTTGCAGACACCGTCTCGGGGCTTCTTAATTAAAATAATAGCTCACTTAAAAGTTATACCGAAAAACGAAAATAACGTAAAGGAAACGGCTCCCCTGCAAAGGAGTGAAAGTGCATCGGGATAAGAAGTTTGCGGGAGAGAAAAACTGCTCCAAGCAGCGAACTGTATGAAAACGGGAAATTTCGGTGCTTTAGAATCGCTGTAAAATTAAAAGAAAAAGTAAGCTGTCACTGACACAAAAGTTTTAAGCAAAGGAAAACTTTGAAAAAGGGCGAGTAATAGGAAAGCGATCAATCAATTAAGGTAATTAGTTAGAAGGCAGGCTTGTGTCAATTCTTAAAAATGTGGTTATTATATTATATAAGTAATCCCACTAATTATAAGGGAACATTTTAGGGGTTTGTTAGAAAATCTGGAACATATCACTGACTTTGAGTTACAATATCAAGGACCAAACTGCAAAAAAAATAAGCCGAAGGTCGTATCAAGCAATCTCCAATGGATTCTACCAAAGACTATACTCCTACCCTAGACAGCTACTAGCATAGGAAAGTTGTCCTCTTGAGTTTTTACATTTTGATAACGGAGACAGGTGGCGCTTGTACTCAAATGCGAAATCTTCAGCACCTTTTACAGTTGCCCAGTGCCTTAGTGGAAGCTAGCGTTAAGCACGTTAATTGTTACACCCACTAGTACGCACCACAGGCGGGCTTACCTAGATCGTTTCGAAGGTATGGAATTAGTCTTTGGCATTAGCAAAGGCTTAGTCAGGAAAGAATCAAGGAAAATAATATTATAAGTACGGCAGAACATTAGTAGCAAAGTCAGTAGGCAGCCAGTTTGTTTGAAATGTTATTGATAAATGCTTAAAATTGACCAAAAAGTGTAATTTGAAGTGAAACATTTCTTTAAATACCTGAAATAACGTGAACAACAAATTCTACTTATTGTTTAGTAAACATGCTATGTATCTTTAGAAATCAGTTAAGCCGTAATCCCGTATCGCTTAATGTGCTTCCATGGAAATGACCCCAACTTTCTTATTTCAAATGGAACAGTCTGAATATTTTTTCTAGTCAAGTGCAGAATGACAGTATCTCTGACAAGAAAATAGACCTTGAAAGTGGACTTTTGTTACACGCTAATAAAAAACATGTAAAGAAGTACAGTAAAAAATCCCACTAGGATCATAAGTTTCACAATTTAAATTACACAAGACAACATTCTACACTTTCGTAGAAAAAACAGTATATAACACACGAAGCTAGGAATAAAAAGCCGTGGACAAAAAAGCCGGGGTATAAAAAATTGTCCAATTTTGACAATTTATAAAAACAAATTAAAATCTTAGAATCGTGGACAAACTTACTCTTTCAGTAAATGCGTATTGTCGCACTATAACACCGATGTTCAGTTCAAAATTCGGAGACCGGTATATTATGGTACCGAATTAAATTCTGAGTACAATGGTGTCAAGATATTTCAATTTCATACATTTATTTATGTTAAAATTTTCTAAATAAATAGAAATAAATAAATAATAACATTGAAAATCTCAGTGTATTCATTTAAATCTAGTAATTTTAACAGGTTTTCATAATTATTTTGACAAGTACAAATTATTACTTCATGGATTATTATAGCGGGGTTTTTGTCTAAATTTTGTTAAAATATTTATTTAAGAGGGACTATCACAGAAAGGTTTTCTTGCCTGTAGACAATTTCCACTTTTCACATCTATCACAGTCTTTATAAGGAAACGAAAACATTTTTAAACTTTTTGTACGATATTTACTATTACCG
>JABXWE010006266.1:0-11702 GCA_014611495.1 Limonius californicus | reverse complement strand
TCATTAAGCATCATCGGAGTTGCTACATGTTTAGCGTTTTCCATTCCAAACGATTCCAATAATCTCCCTGCAAACTCGCCTTGACTAAGACTTATAATACCTTTTTCTCTATTACGAACAACCTTCATTCCTAAACAACATGTAACAGGACCTAAGAATTTAACATCAAATTCTTCATTTAACGCTTTCACAAGTTTTTCTTTTTCTTCAGGACAATTACTGAATACAAAGAAATCATCAACATATAATGCAATAATTATTAACTTTCGTTCACTTCTTTTAATGTATACACAAGGTTCACACTGTGATTGGATGAACTTAATGGAAGTTAATTTTGTATGAACCTTTTGATTCCATGATCTACTGGCTTGTTTTAAACCATAAATACTCTTTTTTAATTTGCAAACTCTATCGTCATTTCCAATTTCGAAACCTTCAGGCTGTTCCATGTAAATGGTTTCTGTAAGTTCACCATTTAAAAACGCCGTTTTGATATCTATATGATCAATATCCATATTATTATGATTTGCCAAAGCAAATAAAAACCTAATAGTTGAATGTCTTACGACAGGAGCAAAAGTATCTTTGAAATCTAAACCATACTTTTGACTAAATCCTCTAGCAACAAGTCGAGCTTTAAATCTCTTAGCATTATTTTCATTTTTTATTTTAAAAACCCATTTACTCTTTATTACATTTTGATTTTTGGGACGATCTACTAACTCCCATACATTATGTTGATTTAATGAATTGAATTCTTCATGCATAGCTCTCTGCCAATCGTCACAGTTTGAGCTGTTTAGAGCCTCTCCAACCGTTTGAGGTTCCCCTGGTAAAGCTATCAACATTGCTAATGAAACTTCATCGTCTGTTAATGAAATGTCATAATCTTTCATCCACACAGGACATTGACGCTCACGCACAGGTCTAATATTTTCAATTTCAAAATTATTAGCATTCATATCATCTACATCTTCATATTCTTCAGAACTTTCATTATTTCTTTCTACTAAATTATTGTCGTCAGAACTATCTTCTGTTGATGTAGTATCAGAATTATTTAATATTTCAACATTGCTATTATTTTCTTGATTAAAAACAGAAATGGGAGGTTTAATAATTTCATTGTTACTTTCAATTTCAGAAATATTATCTTTTACACTTTCAACAAAAATAACATCTTTTGCTTTCTTAAGCTTTCCCGGATGATCAGGATCAGCTAACCTATAACCCTTTGATTCTTCACAATAACCTATCATAATGTATTTTTTAGATTTTGAATCAAATTTCTTTCTGTTGATATCAGGAATGTGAACATAAGCTTCACAACCAAAAACTCTAAGATTACTTAAATCAACTTTTCTTCCAGACCAAATTTCTTCAGGTGTTGCACCCTTGACTGCTATAGTGGGACTGCGATTTTTTAGATAAACAGCAGTATTTATAGCTTCTCCCCAATAACGCTTTTGAAGTCCAGAATCTTTTAACATTGTTCTAGCCTTTTCAATCAAGGTCCTATTTAGGCGTTCCGCCACCCCATTTTGTTCGGGCGTATATGGAATGGTAGTTTCATGTATTATACCATTTTTACTTAAAAAATTGTCAAACGTTTTATGACAGTATTCCCTACCATTATCAGTCCTAATCCTTTTAATCTTCAAATTAGTTTGGTTTTCAACAAATGCTTTAAATTGCACAAAAATATCAAAAACTTGAGACTTTTCTTTTAGTAAATAAACAAATGATTTACGTGAATAGTCATCAGTGAAAGTCAGAAAATATTTAGCACCCATCCATGAAGGTTCTGACATAGGACCACAAACATCTGAATGAATTAATTCCAATTTGGTTTGTGCTCGCCTTGCTTGACCCTTTGGAAATGCATTTCTAACTTGCTTTCCCTCAATACACGGTACGCAAACTTTTATTTCTTCCTCTTTAAAATGTATGCCCTTGGCTAAATGTTTACTTAACAAACGCATACCTGGTAAACTTAGGTGACCAAGTCGTCTGTGCCAGATTTCCTGCGAAATGCAAGTTGATGACGCAGCAACAACCTCTGATGCAGCGTTATTTTGATTTGCCTCTTCATTTAGGAGATACAGACCCCCATTCTTTCGTGATCCGATGGATTCATAATTACCAGAAATTCTACAGGTTTCAGCATCATACAGGCGACATTCAGTTTGGTTGAACATTACAATACGATTTTTATCTGCAATTTTTCCAACTGAAAGTAGATTAGTTGCAACATCTGGTACATGTAAAACATTACTAATAATAGCAGTGGTAACATTTTTGTTATTATTTCTTAATTTTAACTCTATATTACCTGAACCTACGCATGAAATAGTTTGATTATTAGCTACACTAACATTTTTATCCAAACTAACATTGCTTAAGTTTACAAACAACTGCTCATTCATGCACATATGATTTGTGCAACCAGAGTCTATTATCCAATCTTCTTTCTTGAACGGTCCACTTCCAAGAGCTGCTGCCAAAAGTAGAGCATCATTTGGTCTTCTTGCTTTTTCAGCAGTCCTCATAGGTATCTTCTTATGTAACTTTGGACATCTGGGTTTAATGTGGCCTTCCTGGTTACAGTGGTGGCACACAGGAATAAATTTCCGAACAGATTTGTGTTGAGTATTTCCTTGTTTACCTTTTAAAACTAAAGCTGTATCATTTTGATCACTACCCAATTTTAGTCTATAATCTTCTTGAAGTAACCTTGATTTAACAAGCTCACTGGTTAATTTTGTTGACGAAGACTCAATTGTCATAACAAGAGGATTATATTCATCTGGTAAACCACACAACATTGTCACTGCAATTTCTTCATCATCGACAGCACAGCCAAGATCAGCTAGATCTTGTGTAATCGACAAGATTTCACTTAGGTAGAGATTCATTGATTCGAATTCATTGCAATTTATTCGACAAAGCCTTCGTTTCAATGCCAGTCTACGACTAATGCCTTGGTTCTCATATGCTTGTTTGAGATTATCCCATGCAGCTTTTGCAGTTTTTGCGTTTCTCACATGAGGATGACAAGCCGAATCCACATTAAGACATATTTTAGCATAAGCTCTTTGATCCCGTGCTGTTTCATCTTGATCAGGCACATTTGATGAGCCAGAATCGATCAAACTCCATAATCCATGTTCAATGAGTAGTAATTTCATTTGAAACTTCCACGTACCATAATTTTTAACACCAATCAATTTTTCAATTGAGTGATATCCACCTGGAACTGTATTTGTGGTCATCTTGATTTACACAAAGACAAAAAAAGGAAGTTAGAACACTTGACATTCAGCTAAATTTGCTATTCTGGGCCCATAACCTGTTGGTTATTCCAGAGTTTTTAATGTAGCACAGTGAATAATAACTTTTATTTTACAAAGAAAGCTTACACAAGGTTGACACATCTTATTACAACGTACATAAAAACAGATCGATTATTTATATAGCAACATATTTTGTTTTTTTTTACCAACCTTGCTAACTTAATCTAAAAAGATAGATGTTTGATTAAATGGATGAACCATTCAACAAAAACGAATCACAACGCGTACTTTACACTTCGCAGGATTTGAAATCGTGGTGTTCATTTTAGCGCTTTATTATACTGCTGAATATACTGACAGAACCTCGGTAAAAGGACGTGTTGTTAGCTCATCAACCACTAAAGCACCCTCAGAATGCACTAAATTGACTGCCCCCTTATTCGGCGGGAATATCTAAACGACCCTTAGTTTCCGAATAAGCCTTGTAGTTATGCACTAATATAATAATAATTATTATACTTCTCACTAATATTGTATTTCTACCAGGATTTCCATGACCGCAGCTACGAAATAATTCAAGATGACGTTAAACTTGCATATATCGATCACGCAATTATCAACATATCGGCTCAGGTTGATAAATTCAATGAAACAGTAACTGCAATGAAGGTGACCTTCGCAGTGAAAACTGTTATACCGGAAAATACAAAGGTATGTGGCTTTTTAAACTATTTTCACCTGAGTGGAATTTGTTCAAGGGAGTATGATTTTAACTTTATTAACTATTTCAGTTTTCCATTAAAGCTTTTAAATGGATTGATAACAAGTATCGTGACAGTATTATTCAATTTGAAAAGCATTTGAAGGATGTTTTCGAAATGGAAATGTTTGATTTGCAATCTTTATGGGTAACCCATGCTCGACCTCCGATTGTCTGGCCTTTGGTAGTAGGGGTACGAGTTTGATTTCATTATTGTTATATGTTAAATTTTAGTACCAGTTACTGAAAACGTAAAAAAGCTACTACATTAATTTATATATATTTATTTTATGGAAAACCAGGTGTCCAATGTCTATCAATACAACAATTATTTATAAGCACCGTTTAGAATATACTATTCATTATCCACAAACTGTAGTATGATGTCTCAATACAGCACAATCCCGATAATGTGAGCACTCATTTACGTAAACACTTAAATTTTATTACTGTCTTTCGTATAATGTAAGTAGTAAAAATTTTATTACTCTCGTTAACGTGAACAGTAAATAAATAATTGAACATAGACCGTACCTGATATTCACCATTTTCTATGTTTGACGTATGTACGTGAATAGACATACTAGGATATACCTAATAATCTACACTTTCGGTTTCGCCGGCAACAACTTTCCTTACTTGAAATGGAACATTTTGCATGATTTATTATAATAAATACTTAATACAGTAAGACCTCGTTTACCGCTTAGAATGCGTTCCTAGACAACAGAGCTAAATGAAACAGCGTTAAACGAGGTCATTTTAACACATAGTAAATAGGGAAAGGGGAACAGGCGGCCATAAATAAACCAATTTTACTTTAATTTTAAGTTATTTTTATATTAATTTGCATAATAATATATGTTACACAACACACACATACACAGGGTGTTACTGATTTGCAGGGACAAACTTCTAGGGCTTAAAGTATACATAAAATCAAACATTTTTTGTTAATAAATGTGTGGTCAAAAGTGTTTCCTTTCAGGGATAGAGCTTCTTAAAGATTCTTTAAGAAGCGCCTAAATGTAGGCAACTCAATTTACTTCCTACTATTTGTTTCCATAACGGAAATTAATACAGGATAAACTTAATTTGAATTTCAAAAGTGAGAAAGAGGCTTTACCTATCCTGTATTAATTTACGTCGTTATGGAAACAAATAGTAGGTAGTAAATTGAATTGCCTACATTTAGGCGCTTCTTAAAGAATCTTTGAGAAGCTCTATCCCTGAAAGAAAATACTTTTGACCATACATTTATTAACAAAAAATGTTTGTTTTCATGTATACTTTAAGCCCTAGAAGTTTGTCCCTGAAATTCATTAACACCCTGCATGTATATACAGGGTGTATTAAATCGTGCGGCTAACAATTACACCACACAATTATACGTTGAAAAACAAGCAAAAAACTTCAACACCAATTTGGTTTTAGATGAAGAGTCTTTCAATTATAAACACTTAAAGGTTTGTTAATTTGCCAACGCGGTCCAATTTAAAGCTAAGAGACATGCTCTTCGGTTTCAATTTCTACTTCATAAACAAGAGCTTTTAAAATGCCCCAAAAGAAAAAATCTAGGACATTTAGGTCGGGACTTCTTGCGGGCCATGATATCGGAGCATTACGCCCGATCCACCGTTCTGGAAAGTTTTGGTTTAACCAATCCCTACTTTGAAGCCCCCAGTGTGCTCGAGCTCCATCTAACTGAGGCCACATGTCTCACCTGACAAATAACGGTACTTCCTCCAATAATCCCGGAAAATCGTTGTTTAAAAAATAGACAACATTTTCGGCGTTTATTTAATCGACGAGGCCCTATTAGTCTATTTCCGATAATTCCAGCCCATACATTGACGCTGAATCTAAACTGGTGATTAGTTTGATGCAAGACATAAGGGTTTTCATGATCCATATTGTGCATATTAAACATTCCCTTACGGATAAATGTGGCTTCATCCGTCCATAAAATGTTTTCAATGAAAGCCGGGTTGACTACTTGTTGCCGTAATAATCATCTGCAAAACTCTATCTTCCGGAAGCAACCCATGAAGTCGCTGGAAGTGGAACGGATGCAAAAGATTTTCTCTTAACACTCGATGTACAGCAGTATGGCTAATATCAAATCTTCGAGCTACAGAACGGGTACTTTGTCTAGGTTCGTCTTCAAATACCTGTAAGATGTTCTCTTCTATTTCGGGTTGTAATACATGTCGTGGTCTTCCATCAACTCCCTGCACAGGTTCCATTCTTCCTGTTTCTCTTAAGCGCTGATCTTTGAATAACATGAGCATTAGGTTGTCTCCTGTGTACATAACGTTCGGCATTTAAATTTGAAGCTCGATGAAAATTACCGCCACATTCGCCTAATATCAAATACATATCTGCGTACTCAGGAAAACTGTATGCCATGATTTTTCTCAAAACCAAAAACACAAAACAGAAGAAACAAGCAAGGAACAAAGTAACTTAGAACAATGATAACAGCGAATGACTAATAAATAATGAGTGGAAGCAGAAGTTTAACGAAAATATTAGAAAAGTGACTTTTTCAAGTAGGTATCAAAAATGACAATAATCAAACCGTCAGTCATACATCCAGCTATCAATGTTTTAATATTACATTTTAAAAATCAACCCAGTCTATAATGCATAGTTGCAACGTCTTCCAAAACTATAAATCGCGAAGATTTTGCATTCTTAAATATTAAATTATGCGTAAACTAATTACCGAAATGTTATAATTTATATTTGATTACTTATTTTAATTGTTGAACTATGTGTTGTTGATACTATTTAAATCGATTTCTCAACCAAAGTCGAAAAAAATTTCAAAGTTTGGGCATTAATAACTCCTTGACCAAAGTGTCATTTGTCGCTTTCTTTTTCTCTCGTTAAGCAAATGTCGGTATCAAGAGATCGCATCAAAAACTCTTCGTTTTGCTTCTGCACCCCTTTCAAACCTGAATCATTCGCTATAGTTTGATCAATGATTTCGGTTATCGTTACCAAACTTTTACTAAGGAAATTTGTAGCAATTTTTTTCGGTTCTTTATTTTCACAATCATTATTTTCAAGTTCTACAGGAATTCCTTTTTCTGCCAGTTCTTGAAGGTCGTCGTTGGTAAGGCTCTCACCAGAAACCAGTAATAACTACTCAATATTCTGCTCATCTACATTTCCTAGTCCTGCTGTCTCGATTAGGTTGTCAATTTGGCCAACGATAGGTTCTTCTCATTGAGAATCCTTGGATAGCTCCGGCCATACCTTCTCCCACATTCCGTTCGTGCATTTATCAGTTAATTCTCCAAACGAGGTCGATATTGCCTTTGGCATCCATGGTGTTATATTTCTCCCAAAATTGTAATTGATTTTCGCCGTGTGTTTTATCATAAGTTATTAAAATGTGCGACGAAGTTCATATACCTTAAAATTTGATATGACTCCCTGATCCATCGGCTGATTTAACGACGTAGTGTTGGGTGGTAGGAAAACTACTTCAACTGGAATGCAAGCGTTTAAGTAGGACAAGTTGGTGGGATGGCTTAGAGCATTATACATCAGTAATAGAGCCTGTGGTTCAATTTTTTTAAATTCACAGGTACATTTTACGGATGTTCAAAAATATGTGGTAAACCAATTTTGAAACATGTCTCTAGTGATTCAAGATTACTTGTTAAATTCCTTTCATGGCTTTTGTCGTTTTGGAAAGATACACAAGCAGTGGTTTTAATTTAATATCACCACTGGCGTTACCACCCAGAAGAAGGGTGAAACAATCTTTTGCAACTTTAAATCCCGGTGCTCGCTTTTGTTCTTGCGATATAAATGTGCGTCTTGGCATTCTCTTGCAGAAAAGACCCGTCTCGTCAACATTAAAAACTAGTTCCGGAGGATAATTCCCTCTTTTAATTATGGCTTCTAATGTTGCTGGAAAGGCTGAAGCAGCAGCAGTATCTGCAGCCGCTGCTTCTCCGGTGTTTCGAATCTTTTGGAGGTTGCTTCTTTTTTTAAATTTGTCGGACCAACATCTGTTAGCTGCAAAGTTTTCGCTCGCATCCCCTCTTTGGTTTTGAATGTGATTATGGTCTTTTGCATTACTATTGCTTGACTGGCATGTTGCGTTCGATTTCATCATCAATCCAAATGCAAAGATGTTTCTCCATTTCCTCTGAAACACTTCTTCTGGATCGGGTCATCTTTGTTGCAGAAGACGTTGTGATTGTGGCTGCTGACAACTTAATTTTGTCTTTGTTTTTTTAAAATGGTTCGTATAGTAGAAGTAGACAAATTTAATTTTTCTACATAATCACCATTTAGTGTCACGCATTTTTCCAAACGCGGTATCCATTTCCTCATTCCGAGCATGAAGAAACTTTTTGGTTTACTCTTGATCCACTTGCGCCCAGCAGCCTGAACTTCTGTATCCGACGAAAAATGGTGACCTTTCAATACCTCCTTCAACTTTGGGAACCAGAAGTCTGAGGATGCCAAATCGGGGCTGTACGGAGGGTGAGAAACAACTGTGAATTTCAAGTTCGTCTTTGTCTTCGTCTTTTCGCGGCTGCAATGCGGTCTGGCGTTGTCGTGGTGCAATCAGAAAGTGGTCCTTTGCGGTCTTACTCTACGGATACGTTTCTTGAGTGCTCGTAAGGTTTCGCAGTATCTTGCCGAATTAATCATTGTTCCTTTTGGCAGATATTCCGTGTGAATGACACCCTTTGCATCCCAAAATATCGTGAGCATGACTTTGTGTGCTGAGGGAACTGTTTTGAATTTCCTTACACTCGGAGATGAAGGGTGACGATATGCCATCGACTGCCGCTTGTTTTCAGGGTCGTAATGATGAACCTAAGATTCGTCCCCGGTGGTGACGTTCATGAGAAAATCATCTCCCATACTGGTTAAGGGGTTCTTGACAAACGTTTCTTCTCTGTTCTTTCATGACATCAGTCAATTGTCGCGGGACCCATCTGGCGCAGATTTTTCTGTAATTCAACGTCTGGATAATGTGCTACACTCTTTCTTGACTAATGCCCAGTTGCAGAGCAATTTCGCTTTGCTTAATTCGGCGATTTACTTGAATCAGCGCATCCACTCGTTTTTGATTCTCCTCATGCGTCACTGAAATTGGTCGTCCTGATCTTTTTTCATCAAACACCGTCATCTCGCCCCTATTGCAGATTTTTGCACGTCGAACCCATTGGCGAACATTCTTCACATCCATACAAACATTGCCATAAACAGCTTTCAAACGCATGTGAATTTCAAAGGGCGCGCAACCTTCCAGCGTTAAAAATTCTATCACTGATCGTTGCTTGGTACGTAACTCAGAAGTCGGGCTCATGATAAATGATACTATTACGCAACGGCGTGACACAGGAAACTGAAACTTTGCACGTTTAGACTAGACACTCGAGGCTACCGAATGCAGGCTAGAACTTGTTTCTATCCCCACTACTCGCACCACGGCACTGTTGGAGACCTTAGTTATCAATCAACCCTCGTAATATAATGAGTCGAATAAGCTAAAAACCCCTAAATGGCGATAACATTTGAAAATATCTACTTGTGATGGGTTTTATGTATTTCTTAAACATTGAACACCCGGCATGTTTATCTTAAGAAGATTATAATATGAGTAATCCCAAATTTGGCTTTCGGATTCTGGTTCTTCTCCGAATCATGAATAATTATCATCATACGGGATGTTGAAAAATTGGAGTTAAGTATTAAAGGAGAAATAGTCATCAAAAAGTCTTAATCGACAAGAGTATTGAATCCAACCATTTGTGAGATACGATTGATTTTTGCTTTCAATTTAATTAATTTTTAATGTCAGAAATCATACAATTATTAGTACCATCTTAATTTTCTCCGTCCATTTTCCGGGAAGGAACTCAGCACTCTTTCAAAACTGCACGGTCTTGTTCAAATGTTGCAACTCAGCAGTATTATTTAAAGGTGCTGCAAAACTGAACTTTTCTGATAACTCCACACACAAAAGTACAATGATTTATTTATTTATGTAGTGGGTATCCTGATAATAAAAGGACACATCATAACTACAGCTTCCTGAGGTCTAAACTAAACATATTTTAGTACAAAAGTGAATCTTTAAGTGGATTCTAAAATGACTTGGCAACCAAAAATTAAATGTAACTGTTTATATCGACAAACCATAATATTCGTTTCCCTGTCCTTCCTGGGTCTTATGGCCGTCTACTTAAACGCTGAAAAGTTAACCGCAGCCAATGTAAACAGTAATACGTATAATATACGATAAAATAAATTGGTAATAAAGTCTTGGTATTGTTCCGAGTCTAAGAAAACTAGATAGATCTTGATATTGGGGTTGTGTGCATTATGTTCTTAGAGAATGGTAGTTTGTAATAAAGCTAAAAAGTTTCACAAAATAAATTCCACATATGCCGTAAAAGTAGGTAATTAATTTCATAATATTTTTGTACTATTTTTGGCCAATTTTATCATAAGTTCTTAGAACTTTTTTAAATAATTTTCTCACCTTAGGACGGATATGTTGTCTACTAGCTAGAAAATCGGCAGGTGAAAAGATCGTCTGTTAACTTAGCTACGGTGACAATAGAAAACCCTTATAAGTTATATTGAGTAACTTTAGTAGCCCCTCAGAAGAAAATATGTGGTTACATTGGGTATATTTCAAAAACAAAATGGCGGTTGAAGCTGAACATTAGTACACATCTACTTCAGGGGTATCCGAACAATCTCCACATATAGGTATTACTGCATATTGCAGAGGGCGCTGTCGGCTGATTTGTTTCGTATCCTAAATATTAAGAAACAGAAACTTTAAGAACAAATTAGAAATACTTAACAGAACAACAACTACATAATAAATTTGATAATAACTCAGCAAAACAATAATACACTGGTTTAATATAGTCAAACTGTCAAATAGCATCTTGAAAATATATAACAAATGCATTAAGTTAGTACACTGAAATGCTTAGGTGCGTTTTTTATTAAATGGTGCTTTTTATCGACAAAAAGTACACTTTTTTCATTGTAAAAATTACTTCTGTGTTATGACCTTTACGTATAAGAACAAGAAAGTTTATAATAAAAGAATTACGTTAATAGATATACGAAAAAATCAGCAGACAGCACCCTCTATGGAGCTATGGTTCCAATTTCAAGGTTATGGTAGTGTGTGCTGCAGAAGCTACAAACAACTGTGCGCCGTGCGGCTGCCAGAACATTTGGTATTACTGAAAACAATGTTAGACGTTGGCGATCGCAAAAGAAAAGTTGATTAATGCACATTCTACAAGAAAGGCATTCCGAGGGCCTAAGAAAGGACGTTTTGAATCAATTGACAGAGAAGTAGTAGACTACGTCATGGAAATACGAGGAAGGGGATTCCCCATAACAAGGGACACGTCATAATTACAGCTTCCTGAGGTCTAAACTAAACATATCTTAGTACAAAAGTGAATCTTTAAGTGGATTCTAAAATGACTTGGCAACCAAAAATTAAATGTAACTGTTTATATCGACAAACCATTATATTCGTTTCCCTGTCCTTCCTGGGTCTTATGGCCGTCTACTTAAACGCTGAAAAGTTAACCGCAGCCTATAGATGGGGAATACCTATCGAACCTACGTTTTAC
>JABXWE010006257.1:0-23517 GCA_014611495.1 Limonius californicus | reverse complement strand
AAGTTTAATTTTACATAAATAAATTTTTATTGCATTAATTGTAATGATTTTTAATCCCGGTTTTATTGTAATCAACACAAATCTGCATGAAGGTTTTTTATTTTAATTCAGTTACAACTTCTGGATTTCTACATTCCTACCCTAACAGTTTTAAAGTAATTAAGATAAACCCAGTGAAACTCATAAATTTAATTTACTTTAATGCCAGTTCCTTAAAAGAAAATACAAAATGGATACCTTACAAAATACATTTCCTATGCGTAACTGAAGAAAAAAATGATAACATTAAATGTAACTTTTCTTATTATTTTCGAACAATACGAGTGAAATACTAATTTATGGGTCATCAAGCATGATGAGATCATCATCCTCCTCTTCTTCAGGTGGATTCAGTTTTCTCCGCTTCGACGAAGTACCTTCCTGAGGATCATCTTCCAAGTCTATTTGGGTTACCACAGGCACCGCATCAGGAACATCAACCTCCATTGCTGCAGGCTTCGATTCAGAAGATTCAACAGACCCGTTTTGTTTACCTACACAAAACAAATATGTAAAATAATTTTATTAATAAATTGAAGGATGGAATAAATTTATTATTTCTTTCTTGCGTTACTTTATTAAAGTCCATATTTATAATTCATAGAAGCACCGTATACACTAATCGCGAATGGCGTTCCATGCCCGCACCCGATTTGCTACGACACGACCAATTAACATGCGCGGTGGGGGGGTGGGGGGGGGCAGGGTACAAGAGGTTTTCTTTTAATTTTCGGTCGGCCGCCATTAACGCGACCGCAGGTCGATTTTGGGCGAGAGAGATGCCGTAAGATCCGTCGTCGAGTGGAGCTGGGGGTCCGAGAGGGAGGGGATGGCTCCTCCGGAATTTTTTCCTTTTTTTTTCGAGTTCGGCTGGTTACAATTTTTGCGGGACATTCGAAAGAGGGCAGTAAAATCGTAAAAATAATCGAACATTTCGAAAATCGGGTGGGTAAAAATGCTGAAATTTTTAGCGAGGCGAGGGCGAGGGGGTGTTTTGATCTTCTCGAGCCGATTCGGCGAGGGTTTATTAGGTGATTTTTGCTTTTGTCCGTGGGGGTCTTCGGCCCCGGAACTTTTTTCTTTTGGAGATTGCTCGGCCCGCAGGTGGATTAGAGGAACGCACCAGATAGCGTTGGGATGTAACACTATATAGGACGTAGGTGCAACCCCAGTCCAAAACCTTTCAGCTGACAATACCCGAAAAACAGTTTTCAAAAAAAAATTATTCTCCCTAAACCGGTTTTTTCGTTTTTAACCGAATGGGTTCCGGGAACTCCACCACAGCCTGACAAAAGCGCATCTAAACTCCATTTGTTGAGCATTGAGCTAGAATGTCAACAAACGCACGTGTTTGACTCACCCGCGCACGCGCTATGATTGGTCTAAGCTAGATCACGCTAATGCCTCATTACTTAAGGAATAATTGATGCTCAAAACCTTTACTTTGCACTCGTAATTAGCGGGTTAAGTTTGTGTGCTTTTTGAGCAGTACTTATAGGTTTCGGAGCGTTTGTATAGTGGCTGGTGCTTATTTTCCTAAAATGGCGCAAGTTGTTCCAGAAACGTGTAATCGTAGAGGCGTCCTACTACAAAAGAATTCTGACGGCGCGAACGTTAATTTAGAAACCCAAGAAATGTTACGTATATACACATCCGGTAAATCAACGCACCTGTCAAGCGTTTGTTTACGTTCTAGCTCAATGCTCAACAAATAGAGTTTAGATCGGCCCGCCTGTTCGTAAACGGCGGCCGTGGAAGCGAGCGGGTGTACTCTTCGACTTTGACAGCCAATAACTCGGTTGATCGGCACAAAATCTTTTTGCCTGGTAGTCAATCGCCGTAGTTAATGACATCCTTGGCGGAAAACGGGTAGCGGCAAATTTTTAGCGCCGCTTCGGGCCAGCAAAAGAAAAGTGTCGAAAATGACCGATTTTTGGGACCCGTCGCCGAGTTGTCGATTAACATAGCTGCCTGTAGTTAGCGCAGTTCAATTGAAGTACATTTACTATAAATTTTGGTTATGCGCTTAATTGTCGAAAACGGCCGCATTCAGGACGAAAAACGTTGAAACGCTGGCGGATGGTAGGGGCACGTGTCCCGCGCCCGCCTGCAAAAAACGTATTCGAATATCTCGCTCCGTTTTCCGCCGGCGGCCGTTTCTCGTCTGAAAAGTGTACACGATATTGGAGTCTCCCTTTGGTCACCATTCCCTTGTCCCACAAAGCTGGTTTCAACTAATTTTATTTGATATATTTGAAAAAGAAAATACAGAAAATACCAAGATCTTTAGGACCTACCAGGACAAACCAGTGGTGGTAATGGCGGATCTTAACGCCAAATCGGAGATGTGGCATGGTGCCGTAACCGATATGAAAAGAAAAGAGGTGGAAAATGCCATACAGGAACTAGAACTGGAGGTATTAAGCAAACCAAGGAACCCGCCAACATATCAAGGCAGGACAGGAGCGTCAACGAACATCGATGCTACTCTAACAGATGAAAAGGCAAAAAACAGAATCAGGAACTGGCGAGTTAAGGAAAACATTACCACCAGCGACCACAATATAATATTCATGGAGCTGCGCAAAGACCCAGAAAGGGAAGAGGAAAACACGAGAAGACGCTATAACATCACGAGAACGGACTGGGAAAGGCTCTGAGGAAACTTAAACATGAATATCAGAATAGGAGAGGAAATCAATGTTCATGAAAGCGCGAAAACCCTGACCAGGGTAATACAGAACGCTAAGCACACCGCGATTCCGGAAGTGGGGAGAAAAACGACAATCAAGAACAAGCAGTGGACGGCCGAACTTACGGAGCTAAGGCGAAGAACGAGGAACCAGAGAAGGCGGTACCAACGTTCAAGTATAGATGAAGAGAGACAACACAATCTTCAACTATACAGGGAACTGAAGGTGCAATATCAACAGAGGATATACGAAACCAAAATCGACAGCTGGAGCAGATTTGTAAGGGAAAATCTGGAGATGCGTGGGGCATACCCTACAAGTTGATCTCTCAGAAGATAAGAAGTCCAACCGTCCTCTCCAGCATGAAAATGGAGGGAGAGGAAGAAAGGCACACAAAGGACTGGAGCGCGCTACCTTTTACAAAACTTGCTTCCAGATGACGATGGTGCGCAAGACAACCAGCTACAACAACTAAGAAGAGACGCCATGCGGATCTCGACCAACAACAAGACAGGCCGTTTATGGTGGAAGAAGTAGCAGAAATTATAAACAAGCTGAAGAAAAACAAGGCCTCGGGACCGAACGGGATAAAAGCAGAGGTCCTGCAAAACATCAAGGAAGACGTAATCCCGACACTAACCCATTTCTACAACGTGTGCCTTACGGTGGGAAAGTTTCCCAATATTTGGAAAAGAACCGATGTCGTCATCAGCAAGAAAGGTGAGGATAAGGATCCGGAGGACCCCAGATCCTACAAACCGATCTGTCTGATAAATGAATTAGGAAAAATCCTTGAGGTTACTATGCAACAGGCTGCAACAACACAGGCAGGAAGCTGGAATGCATCAAGGACAGTTTGGCTACAGGAAAGGGAAATCCACGGAAGATGCAATCAACAAAGCCATCCAATAAATACAGAAATCGGAGTCCAGATATGTTTTCACGTTATTCGTGGACATATCCGGCGCTTTTGAAAACCTGTGGTGGCCGGCGCTTTTCCAAAGATTGAGGAAAATAAACTGGCCGAAAGACATCTACGTCATGGTTAGGAACTATTGTCAGGACAGGTATAGTCTGCACGGTCTTAGAACAACATGTTGAGTCATCCAAGGCTGCGCAAAGCAATCCAGTGGCGTCACCGGTGTATTTGAAATTAGGGTCAATCAAGCAGCTGTAGAAAACAAAACAAACACGTGCGCTGACCGCTTTCTTTCTACAACACTGAACACCGACATCCCCTTCTACACGCCGAAATACAAAGTTGGACTCGTCCGTCTCAAATTTTGCGATCTGCGCAGCTTTAGTGATGTGTTGTTCTTAAACCACGCCAGGACAAACGAGAACATCGTCAAGGGGATATCCATGGGGTGCGCGCAGGGTTCCATCTGCGGTCCCATCTTCTGGGACCACGTGATGGAGGCTGCTGGCAGCCCTGGATGACAACCGAAACATACTGGCTACAGTGGCGTACGCTGACGATCTTCTTATCATAAAGGGCAACTCAAGACATGAAATAGAAGTTAAAACGAACAACGCATTGGCACAATTAAACACCCGGTGCAATGCCAAAAAGTTGAAAATCTCTGAAAAGAAGACAACATATGCACTGATGAAAGGAACTCTCCTAAGGGATCCAATCATCATCTCAAACAATAAAAGAATAAAGAGAACAACAACTAAGTACCTGGGCATCCACATTGACGAGAAGCGGAATTGTAGCAAACACGTGGAGGAAACATGCCGAAAGGGAAAAGCCATTATGAACAAGCTGGCCATAATGGTAGAACAAGATTATAAAATCCCACTGTGCAGGATTCAACTGTACTTTGGGAGTATAATGGCAAACATCACCGCCTACGGAGCAAGTGTGTGGGCTGGAAGGCTGCTCCTCGCCAAGCCGAAACAACGAATAAGGAGTGCACAAAGAGGGGTACTCGTGAGACTCACAGGTGCTTTCAGCACTACATCGCTGGAAGCCCTATGTATTATCACGGGTACATGCCCGCTTGATTTAACAATCAGGCAGAGAGCGGCAAACTACTGGCTGAAAAAGGGAAAAAGAGAAACAACTGAGAAACTCCTTATGCAGAGAAGAGCGGGGACGAAGAGGGAAGTCCAACAGGCAATACGGGCAGAATGGCAACAAGCATGGGAGACCAGCGACGTTGGAAGAAGGACGTACCTACTCACACCGGATATAGAAGAAAGGATCAGGATGGACCATTTCCAACCAGGAAAGGGACTTGTCACTTCTGGAGCGGCCCTGTTCCATATCCAAACTACCTGGACAGATTCAATCTGAGAGAGGATGGCCGATGTACATGTGGTGAAGTAGATACGCCTGGACATGTACTTTTCAACTGCCAAGAAACCCAGGCCCAAACAACATAAGAGGTACTACTAAGGCATCAAAAATCGTTTTAGAAATCTATAACCAATAAGAAAAGACCTCGGAGGACTGCAGGATCCCAGCCGCGATGCCAGTGTAGATATTGAAACCGGAAGGGAAAAGCCGCAGAAATCCGAAAACAAGATGTTAAACAACAAGAATAAGAACGAGAATGGAGAAGAGAATAAGATAGGAGAATAGATACAAGGTCAATCTCGCCCGTATTGGAAACAATAAAGAGGAAGACAGGAGGCGGAAAACACTGATTACGACAAAAACCCGGATATGACAACAAAAAAATATATAGCATGTATCTTTATATACAGGCTGTTAATGAATTGCAAGGATAAACTTCTAGGGCTTAAAGTATACATGAAAACGAACATTCTTTAATAATAAATGTATGGTCAAAAGTATTTCCTTTCAGGGATAGAGCGTCTCAAAGATTCTTTAAGAAGCGCCTAAATGTAGACATCCGGCGCTGGTAGCTCGGATAGGTTGGCCGTATGCCTTTCACGCAGCTGACCGGTTGGGATCGGTGGAGGAGGAAGTCAGCTTACGAACGCGCGGTCGCTCAGTTGTCTACGACCATCCAAAGAGTAAGGAAAGGCTTTTCCGTGTAACTCGTTTTGGTCTCCCGTGCAAGCCGCAATGCAGCGCTCGTTGGAACAAAGGGTTGCCATAAAGTTTTGTATGAAACTCGGCAACTCCGCAGTGGAAACTTTTCCTATGATAAAGACGGCCTTTGGTGATGATTGACTGTAAGAACGTCAAGTCGACAGGTGGCACAAGGCCTTTTTAGAAGGCCGTGAAGAGGTCAACGATGAAGCCCGCGCTGGACGGCCATCCACGACCACCACCGACGAAAATGTGACGCGTGTGAGAGAATGTTTGAACTCAGACCGTCGTTTAAGTGTTCGTTTAGTGGCGCAGACATTAAATATTCCAAAAAGTACCGTCAATTAGCACATGCGAAAAGTGTGCGCGAAGTTGGTGCCCAAAGTGCTAACGGACGACCAAAAATCGCGCCGAGTTGGAACGTGCCAGGAACTTTGGGACTTTTGTTAAAGTGACCCCCACTTTTTAGACAATGTCATCACAGGTGAGAGTCTTGGGTGTTTGAATACGACCCCGAAACAAAAAGAGAAAGCGCCGAGTGGCACACCTCGGCGTCACCTCGCCCCAAGAAGGTCAGCATGAGCAAGTCAAAGGTCAAGACCATGCTCATTGTGTTCTTTTACATCAGGGGACTCGTCCACCATGAGTTTGTACCATATGGTACAACCGTCAACGCCAAATTCTACGTGGAAGTGCTCAAGAGACTTAAACGAAGGGTTCCTGACCGAATCAAAGGTGTCAACGGTTCCCCAGCCGCCTGACAGTCCTCACGTGGCCCCTCCAAATTCTTTTTGTTTCCGCGCTTGAAAACTCCCATGAAAGAACATCATTTCGGGACAGTTGACAAAGTCAAAGAGGCTTGCACCAAGACTCTAAAAGACATTCTGGAGGAAGCCTACCATGACGCCTTCGATGCCTAGAAATCTCACTGGAAGCGATGTATCGACGCAAGAGGAGCCTATTTTGAAACCTTTTAATGTGTTGTACTGATCTGATTAATAAATTTTTTTTCATCGACTCACTGACATTACTTTTCGGACAAACCCTGTATTTTCAGGTAGAAAGAAGAATCTTTAAGAGGCTCTATTTTCTAAAGGAAATACTTTTGACCACACATTTATTAACAAAAGCTGTTTGTTTTGTTGTGTTTTGCAACCCCTAGAAGTTTGTCCCTACAATTTATTAACCCAAAGAGGGTTTTATTTATCCTGTATTAATTTCCGTCGTTATGGAAACAAATAGCAGGTAGTAAATTGAGTTGTCTACATTTAGGCGCTCCTTAAAGAATCTTTGAGAAGCTCCTCTATACCTGAAAGGAAACACTTTTGAGCATACATTTATTAACAAAAAATGTTTGTATTCATGTAAACTTTAAGCCCTAGAAGTTTGTCCCTGCAATTCATTAATACCCTGTATAAGTAGCATGTAAGTGGAAATAGGCGATAACTGTAGTTTTAGGCTGCATGAACCATGGGTAATTATCAAAAATGTAGTAAAACGAGAAAACGAGAGGAAACGAGGAAATAAAAAAAACCACACCAACCCTGCCAGAGGCGAGCCGAACGTTCCCGTAGTAGGCAATACCCGAAGGCAGGAGGTGGACAATTACGGTCAATTTTAAGTGATTAGGTAATTGACCATTTAAGACGCAAAGTGAAAAAAAATCTCGCTCCGTTTTCCGCCGACGGCCGCCTGAAAAGTGTACACAATATTGGCGTCCCCCTTTGGTTACCATTCCTCTGTCCCGCAAAGCTCGTTGCAACTAATTTTATTTGATATATTTGGTTGATTCACGCCAACAGTTTGAATCAAGCAAATAAATTAAATACAAACTGTTGATATTATTGGTAACACTATATTTCTTTCTTTATCAATTTCTCTTTTACCATACGGTGTCGAGGTTGTCATTCGTACATTCGGGATTAATTGAAGGTGATGGGTCCCCTTTGGACTTGCATTTTCACTATTTGTGTTAATTGTGTGTATGATGTTGTGTGTGGCCTTGTTACTTCTCCTGGTGAGCAAGTGGTTAGGAGAAGCGCCGTTAATTGTAACCCAACGTCGAATGGATTACCGAGCTCGATACCGATCTTACGAATTACAGAAAAATTTCTGCCTATCCCAAGGTTCGAACCGAGGACTTCACATTGAGAGCCTAGACTCTTATCACTGGGCTACTCGGGATTGGTAACATAATATTTACTTATTAAATTAAGGAAAAGTTTAATTTAATAGTAATAAATATTGTAATTACCATTTTCAACTGTAGGTTTCAGATCTGCGGGATCAGCAATAATTTTAAACAATGGTTCATCTTTCTCTTTTGCTACATAATCACTGATTTCAATGGTCAAGTTGTAATTCTGCAGGAAATCATCCACTTTGAGAATACTACCATCTACAATTCCAAGCTCTGCCAGTTTCTTATCATTATTCACCTAAAAAAAACAGATACAGATTGAAGTTGGGTAAATATGATTACGCAACCTACTTCAGTTTCGCCTTCTTCTGATGAAATAACAAACACCCCTTTACCATCAAGTATAACATCTGGGGCTATCATGTTGAGATTCTTCTTCAAGATTTCGTTCTCAAATTCTTTCACAGTCATGCCATTCACATTAAGTGATACACCTACGTACGGTTGTGGAGAGCAAACGTAGCATTTGGGGTTTGCCTTTTCAATCTGATTTTCGGGTGCCAGAATGACATTCGAATGGACAGACTTCTTTCGAACATACACTGACTTACAGTCTTCGTAACTTTCTGCAATAACTCTAAAAGCAACCAACACAACTAGGCCGGCAACAATTGCATTTGTTGTGGCTATAGCTGGAATGATATTTCCGGCGATTGCTAAAATAATTATGTTAGTAAATGTTGTATTTTAACAATAGAACACCTACATTTAACATCAAAGCGTGATTTTTGGGGAATAGAGAAAATGTGAGCTCGTATGTTAGCACAGGCAGTGACAAAGTCCAATGCAGGCTTGTCATCTTTGTCCCACATTAGGAACTCTTTCTTAGACAACTCCTGTTTGAGTATATCTATGCTGGAAGCAAACACTTTAGCACATTTGCTTAGTGCCCATACTTGCATGTCAGTAGTGCGTACACTGTCGGACGCATTTCCTGTATCGCCTTCATGAGATGCGGCTTCAACCCATGCAAGGGGTTTTGGTGATGTACGAGACTTCCATAAATTTTCTAAAAAAAATAGTATTACAATATTTTGTAGCACTTAACAGGGAAGATTCCATATTTTATTATACTTAAATGTATAACATCTATGAAAAAAGCGGAAAAATATAAAGTTATTTATTATTGTAAGCTTATTTTTAGAAATGTTGTATTTTTGATTTTGATTTTATAACAGGTACTGTTCTGTTCATTTTTGTGTTTCTTATAAATTCTTTTATTTCCGCCCCCAAAGGAAAGGTGTTTTTTCGGATGAAGAACTTAAATAGATCCTGAGTTAGTTTACTTTCTTCATTAGAAGAAAAGAGAAAAGCTCGGTCAATGTTTTATTGGTTAAAGTACCAAGAAATTTGATTTCGTCTTCACTTAATTGCTTTTGTACAGGATCGGCAAATCTTTGCGGTTGCACAGGAAGCTCCTCAAACTTGCTGCTATGAATCTATTCCTGCAGGTATTAATTTTTTTAATTTAAAAATTAAAAAACGAAGGAAAAATTTACTAGTCCAACACTACTTTTAAATTATCTACTTATACGCGTTTTTTTAAAGCTAACTTCTGTCATACTACATTCATGTTTTAAGTTAATGTCCAAAGTGTTTTCAGTCTCGTTTGTTGGAAATTTATCTTGAAGTTTTAAGTTCAGATTTCCTCTTTTATCAAGGCTGTTTGTTTCTATGCACCTTAAGTTTACGTCCCTTCCTTTTTCAAGTTTTTTTGCTTCAACTTTTGTTTTAAGTTTTAAGTTTACTTCCTACATTTTTTCAAGTTCTCTTGTTAGTTAAAAATATAATAATAACACTATGTTTCTAGTAATATAATAAATACAGTATTAATTTTCTTATATATTTTGTAGACAGAACGTATGTGAACACCTATTTTGAATATATAAGATTATTCAACAGAAAGTTACATTTTGAGGTTGTGATAACTTTTTTAAACTCAACAGATAAGCAAACGAAAAACACATTGGTATTCGTAAATCAGTGGGGCTTATTGAATTTAGTTTAAATGTTGAATATGTCCACCATTTTGTTCTTCAACAAGCAACAATCTTTCTTCTACGTTGTGAACAGGATTTTCCAGCAGATCTAGTTAAATATCGTCAATTTGTTGTCAAATTGAATTTTTCAGTTCGTCCGTAGTCGTAGGAGTATTTAGAAAAACCCGTTTCTTTAGATAGCTATAATAACACTGAATAAGATCGATTTTAACTTGTACAGTCAAAAACATCCATTACCAGTATAATATTGTTGAGCCGGTATCGGTGGTCTAGTGGTTAGCGCATTTGCCTTTAGATCCAAAGGACGCGGGGTCGAACCTAGCCGAGGTCGGTGAGATTTTTCTAGCGGGGAAAAATCTGAAAATGCGCCTTCTGTCGGATAAGAAGCAAAACCGTAGGTCCCGTGCCACTGCGATGTGTAACACGTTAAAAATCACTACTGGAGTTGGAATTACCCCAGATAGGCAAAATTGTTAGTTAGGATGTACAATGAGCCAATGATGGCTGCAGTGCATAGAGATGCTTGGAAAACCGCGTCCTCGATCTCGCTCTTTCAAATAAATCAATTAATCCTGATATTGTATATTTTCGTCATGGATACGAAACATGAAAAGGCACTCATAACTCCAGTGGGATTTTTCCAATTATTTCTCCATCAGTCTCATGGTAACCATGCAACTACAAACAATCTCTAAGCAACCATACATTTACACAATCCCTGATTTTGCTGACATATTGTTATTTGTAGAATGACATTTTGGAAACATTAAAGTTTTTAATAAACAATTTTCGTAAAGCTAATAAATAAAATATTGTATGGTCCACGGCAGATACTCATGTTTTTTACCTTCTGTTGAATTACAGACCTCGGGCCAGAGGCCCTCGGTCCATGTTAACCTCAGGGAAAAAACATATTCATATCTACCTTATTTCATAAACATCTATAAAACACAGCAAACTACGAGTTTTAAAAATTTAATAGGCACGAAAATAATTTCTGAAAGATTATCAATAAACTCATTCTGATGATAATCAAAATATTAAAAAAAATAATCGATGAACAAACCCCACTGTTTTAAGTATACAAATGTGTTTTAGGTTTGCTTATCCGTTGTGTTTTTAAAAAGTTATGGCAACTTTGAATTGTAACTTTCTTTTGAGTAACTCTAGATTTCATGTATATTTCTACTGTTAAAGTATAACTTTTTTCAATGGGATCCAGTATTATCATAAATATTCTTGAATTTGAAAAAAAATAATAAAATTTATTCAAGACTGAATAACGAATAAATGCAGTTTGAAAAAACAAGTTTTTTTTGTCCTAAGTTTAATTCTGCCGAAGTCACTTAAAATTTTTTGAAAGTATTTGGAATGAAAGTTGCTCTTATAAATTATTTAAATGTTTTCGGGACCCGCTTGACCATTGAAGTTTGAATAACTTGTACGGGAAATGATGATTCTGAGAGTAACTTGATAGTATACGGCTAAATAATTAACATGAACTAGAAATGACATTAAAATTTTAAAAATTTTCTAATGATGAACGAGAGAAAGTCATGTTTATGATTATTTGTTAATTTAGAAAGCTTTATTCTAATTTTGTGACAGACATAGGTAATTTAACATTATTTGTAAACATCTTTCTAATCAATAAACTAAACTAACCCAAATAAGATCTTGATATGCACATGAAAAGATATATGTATTACTGTATTAAAATAAATTACCTGCCATTGTATAACTTTAAATTTTTGATAAGGCCACCCTAGACACGCAACGATATAACGCAATTTCTGCTTGCGCAACTCTATTGCACAAAGTTTGTATTCCCTACACGTTTCAATATTTTTGCGCAATATTCAGTTGAGTTCTGGAAACAGAGTCAATAGGAAGTCGAAAAAGGGAGAAGCATGTTGTATTAACTTTTGCTTGCAAAACACCAAAAAACGGCGTTGGTCCAAAGGATGGTATTTAAAACTATTAACTTTTTTCTCCTTATCATTTTTTGCATTTTCGCCAAAATTCCTTGTACTTCTTTACCAAAATCTTCTTCTTATTTCTATCACAATATTTCTTACCGCACATCGGATACTGCCCATCAAAATTTATAAATTCCGACAAAAATTTGCGCTCTTGAGTTGTTGTTGTCATCGTGTCACACGCACCATCTCACTCAATATTGTATATGAAATTTCAAATGTGCTCAATCTTTAAACAATATATGGTATAAACGGACAATATCTTTGCGCAATATCAAATTTAGCAACGTGCACAACCAACTATTGAGCAATATAATTGCGTGTGTAGGGGAACCTTTAGGCGAAACAGAATTGTATTAACTTGATAGCTCTAATGGCATTTTATTAATTATTAAACAAAGTCTGATGCGATTTTGTTCAGTTTAACAAAGAATTAAAGTTAACATCGAATTACCATTTATATAAGACTCGGTGTAAACTGTAAACAGCAAATTACTTTGTGGATTAACAAAGAGATTCATTTTACTTCTAGATACAAATAGCTGTTTCTTTACTTTTTTATGTGTTAGCGCCATTAATAAATTGCCTCGAGAACACATCTTAACCTTTAAACTTCATCAAACCATCAAACTTTCACATCTTCAACGGGGAAGCCCCGGTAGCGATCGCAAAAAGTAGCGCGCATGATGTGTAAACAGCAAATATGACCAGCCATTTAAACTACCAGCGCAATTTTATTCTTAATGCATATCAAAATAGTTGCGAAAACAGCGTTGCCAATAAACGGAAGTAATAAGATACCCTCTAATTAACGGAAGTGACTTCGTGTTGACCGTTTCTCACGTTAATGAAGCTACACCAGCGCCAGCGGTCTATAGCTGAACTAAAAGACCGATCTGCAGATATGGGCGGTCATAGTCACTTCCACAACATTTTTTGTATTTAGGCATTACGTACCCTGTAGTTTTGAAATTCGTAAAAAAACAAGGAAAACGTTGTGACTTCCGAAAATGGAAGTCACTACGTTATATATGAAGTGACAACGTTCGGTGTATATCTACTTTGGAAGTGACTACCTACCTTGTATGCATATATATTGAGATGAATGATAGTGACTGATTATTGATAAATAAATGAATTATAAATTAATTTTGTTTAAACAATTTTCTTTTTATAACATGACACTTAATATGTAATTTTAGATGTTGTGAAATACAATTTTTTATATCGTTGGGCGCCAGGCTAAATATGAAATAGCCGATATAAGTTTATTCAATATATACCAATTTAATACCACGGTCGTTAGCTCGGTACAGCATAAAAATCACCTCAGGTAGTCGGTTCTGAAAGTGCCAAACTTACTTACTGCGCATGACATACATTGGTTAAAAAGAATTTCTTTATCTTTCTTGCTTTCATGTAATCTCAATCGGCTTGTGCTAAATGAATAATTTTCTAAGTATACCAAAACACATTTAAATCATCCACAAAAGGTAAGAATTGACGTTCACAGGTACGTGTACATATTCTTCTTACTATAGTTATCGTAATTCGTACCTCATAGGTTATTGTTTGACTTACTTTGGAAATATCGGGTGTAACAGCAAACTAGGCTCTCCAAGATGCACCCCAGGAAGCAGTTCCCGACGTCTCGTGAATATTCTTCTATTGGATACTTGTTATTGCAGCTAGGAGTTCACAGGTACGTTGTTCATTTAGGTAGATATTCAAACACTTTGTTATACGTCATTAAAACTTTTATTATATAGAAGCAATAGCGTTTAATATAGTTTTACAATTTATTTTTTTTAAAAGACCAAAAATTTTATCTTCCTTCTATTTTTTTCTTGTAAACATTGATAATAATTAAATCTCTATAGATACAATACATATATATTCCAGAATTTTGCAAGCAAGTAACTTTGATTTTAAGATTAATTTTAAAAATCAAATTTAAACATATAAATTAATTATAAAGTTGTTAATATATTTCTGACGCCACTTATAACACATAATTTGATTTCAGGAACACAATCAGCACTTCTCAAAGTTCTTTTTTTTAAACCCATATCAGATCTCCAAACTGCTACAAATAAAATTCTTCCGGACAACTTCAATTAGTTTCATTTATGGTGTTTAATGAATTAAATCCTAAAAGCTGGACCTGAATTCCATTTATAGGCAAGTCATGTCACCTTTTATAATATCTTGTTGTGTTGGTTACTTTTTTTATAAAGAAGTTTTTTTAAAATATAAGTCATTCTTTGTGTACAGGACACCATAGCATATGCCTCAACTGCAATTCCAGTCAAACAAGAAACAACTCTGCTTTTATGTGAATCTAAAGAAAACTTCCACAAAAGAAACAACCCTTAAGATGTGATTTAATATGCATGTATCCTTTATTTATATAAAAATAGTTAATTACGCTACGCAAAAACCATCACAATATATATATATATATATACATATATATATATGTGGGGGGGGGGGGGTGTATATTACATATCCGTGGTTGTCACAATGTCTTGTCATGTTCTTAGTAGCAAGTTATTTTTCTAACTTCTATTTTTTAGGGTTGTTGATGAGATTGGAAAATAACAAATTCGATTTAAATGCGTTGTCTGTAACGAAAATGTGAAAGCACGGCCTAAATGGCATCATTTACAAATAAATCCCCCGCATTCCTTCTGCAAGCTTTTAACCTCTTTGTTCTACGGCTACGATATTTTGGTACTCTTTCACTTCGATAGGTGCAGTAGTTGGTATTTCGACACATAGGCACTGCACACTATTTTTAACAAATAGCCATTGGACAGTTTGCTTATTACATCGTATACGAACTTGAATCAAATTAAGACAATAACGCAAGCAAATGTACGCTACTATTTTGAAACGTCCCACGGGTTGACGTCATCGAAAAAACTTTCAAACATTTTAAATCGAATGTTTTCTATTAGAAATTTTATTAATTTATAATTCACAAGTAATATTCGCAACGGTAACTACTTAACACGGAGGATCACTTTAATATATGTACAACTTTCTGAAAGTTCCCTTTTGTGATTTATTTCCGTTAAATTTAGTTCATCTACAGTCAGAATTCTTAAAATATTAGCACAAAAGCCCACTTGGAATTCCGTCCCATGGCTTGTTTCAGGAATAGTTTGTAGTTTCCACAAAACGTATAAATTATATTTCATCTTTATTGCACCCAATAAGGTGCAGCTGCTACCAAGACTAGTGACATTTATTAAAGCAGCTATACAGCATTTCAGTGGTTTTCTTATTACGTGCTGCTTTTATTTATACATCATCTTTACTATAAATTACCTTTCATTTATTATCATTATTAAGCTATGACTAATTATGAAAATAACTTTACAAATGCCTTCAGTTTTTATCCGAGAATGCGGCATCTCTTAAACTTGTTTTGCGCTACTCTTTCTTGTTCTGGCATTCTTCGTAATTGTTTTCATTCTGGAAAACTTTTTGTATTGTGTTAGAGGAATTTTCATAAATCAAGTAAAACAATTATTTAAGGACTGCTGTTCTTTAGCTCTTATAAATCTCGAAAAATAATTAATTTTGTTGTATTATTAAATTTTGCTGTATGAATTATAGGCTGTAAGTATTTACCATTCAGCTTTTTTTAATTAAAGAGCTTTTGCAGCTAGCGTAGCTATTTCATCAGTGTAATTCAAAGCGTGGCTACTTATTTATATGTACCTAATAAATTGATATTATATTCGATTTCATATCGAGTTTTCTCTTCTTAGTTTGTACTAAATAGGAAATATGTAATTTCTAAGAAATTTAAATAAGTGAATTACAGTAAGTGGAACTTTTCCATAATTTTGCAAAGATTTTCCTACATGTATCTACTGTTAACATCATAAAGTCCTTCTAGCTAATACTAAAACTAAAACGCTTCCAATAAGGAAAAAAAGAAGAATATTTTACTACCCGGAAATAGAACAGGAGTGTCTTTAGTAGCATTGTTTGAAAGCCGTAGATTGAAAAACTACGAGTAATTTTCTCCATTTTACAATGTAACGCGTATTTTCTAAACCCCAAAATCCAATATGAAGCATTTTTGAATGAGAAAGAATTTTGGGTAGGTATTTTTGCATACTGAATAAGACAAAAATACAAAACATAATAATCTAAAAGATATTGTAAAAAACATTTGCTAATCCTCCCACTTGAGACGCTCTTGGTGCACTTATTCGAACGAAACTACGTTCTAATTTTCAACCTTGATGAATAAGGTAAGCACATAAAATTTTAAACCATTGGTTCAGCTAATACCATAATCATTGCAGAAAAATTATCGAGCAAATCTCACTTTAGAATACTGTAACTCCGTAACGAAGAACTAACGTCCTAAAATGCTCCAAAACAAGAAAAATGTTCAGATAAACGTTAGTTCATATAAGTTGCAAATAATCAAAAAGATAACGGGTTATTAAACCGGATTTTTGCCTGCACAATTCGTAATTGTAATAAAAGAGACTGTAATAATTAGAAAGCCTACATTATTTGCTTATAAGTTCGTGCGCATTTATGGAATGTATATAGTATTCAATATGAAATTGCTAACAATGAATATGATTTTCATATGAAATTTTGTACTACAATGGAATGCAGTTTGATGAACTAAATTACAACTACATATATTAAACCGCAATATTGTTCTATGACGTAAATGAAGCGAATTTGGCATATTCGTAATAACACATCCTCATCCTACTTTCCTCTAAATTAATCATTTTTGTGTATGGTCTGTTTTAGATTTCAATTGATCATCGAAAAGGTCTTGTTTACTACTTTGTGTTTATAACAACTGATGGTTACAATAAGAGTATTAGACCGGAAATGTACATTGTTGTTGTTACTGAAACAACGCACTTATACCACTAATGTTTACAAAATTCAAAATTGTTTAATCCAATTAATATGTTGCTCGTCCAAGCATGTACGTTACGAAGGTAGTATCTTTATAATATTTAAACCGAACATTGATGACATACTTCTTGTATTCTTAAAATGCCCCAGTTTTAATTTATATTAAATTAATTATATCTTGTATAAATACTGCAGAAAAGGAAATTCTGTTCTGGCTTTGATGAACAGTCTTTGAGAAATAAATTCCGTATGCTTTAAATATACAGATTCTATACTAATTAACGAGCCCATTGTAAAACAGTTTTTGTTCAACCAAACACACCAAGGAACAATGTATTGTGGATATCTATAATCCTCATTCTTTTGCATTGGATGTCACAAATCACAATTGCTAACAGTATTAAATCTTCTGCCTTATGACCTTGCAACAACTTTTAATAATTCATAATGTTCATTATTTTGTTGTACTTTTCTCGAAGTTCTCTAATGAAATAAGACCATCTAGTAACCTTAGGATACAAACCTCGACGGTTGGCCCCGTTAAGATTTAATATGGAGATATGTAGCTGGTATTATTATTGTTACCGTTGACTATTAATTGTCTTCTTCTTCTTCTAACAGTAGTCCACTCCTGGATATAGGCCTCCCCCATACTATTCCATAGTTCTTTGTTTTGTGCTATCTGATGCCACTTGTTTCCTATATGTTTTCTGATATCATCTAGCCAACGTAATTGTGGTCTGCCAACACTGCGTTTATGAAGACGTGGTCTCCAGTGTGCAACATGTCTTGTCCATCTTGTATCTTCCAGTCGTGCAACATGTCCCACCCAGTTCCACTTCAATTGAGCTATGCGTTTTGTAACATCTTCGACTTTTGTTTTATTCCTAATATTCTTGTTTTTGATATGGTCTCTGAGACTTATTCCTAGCATCATTCGTTCGATAGCTCTTTGTGTTGTCCTGAGTTTGTTGGCTGATTTAATGGTGAGCGTCATGGTTTCCATCCCGTAGGTCATTACTGGCAATATGCAGGTGTTGAATACTTTTCTTTTTAAGTTGATCGGAATTTTATTATTTCTTAATATGTGTGACAATTTACCTGTGGCTGCCCATGTCAACCGAACACGTCTACTTATCTCAGCAGTCTGGTTTTCTTTACCTAATTTAATGCTATGGCCTAGGTATACATATTCCTCGATGTTTTCAATAACCTGATTTCCTATGTTTGTATCTACTTCTTCCTTTGTCATGATTTTAGTTTTATTTATGTTCATTGTTAGTCCAATTTTTGCCGATTCTTCTTGAAGTTCTTTTAACATATCTTGCAGTTCTTTTATATTTTGGCTGATAAGCACAACATCGTCCGCAAAACGAAGGTGACTTAGATATCTTCCATCGATCTTGATGCCCTTTCTATCCCAATTAAGTTTTTTAAAAACTTCTTCCAATGCGAGAGTAAATAACTTTGGGGAGATGGTATCACCCTGTCTGACTCCTTTTTTGATTGTTATTTTATTTGTTGTGATGTTTTCTGCAATGTTGACTGTTATTGTTGCGTTATCAATTGTCTTCAACAGAAAGTAATGAAACACAACTAAGAATGCACGAGCTAATCTTGGCAACCCCAACATATTCGAATAAAATATTACAACGCAAGATTAATAAAAACATCCAATAGTGTTTTGTTTTCGATGGCGTCATGCAAACGTGGTACTTTTCGGTTGATTTAGAAACTAATTTCCTTAATTAATACCTCTATTAGTATTGTGTAAGCGCCAAACATTAAATAATCTAAATGTTTCTAGTTTTTAGTAGCGACGCGACGTACCGGCTACCGCGTTTGGTCTGTGAATAGCGTTGGCCTAGTACAGAACACTAGTATTTCGCGGGACTTATTACAAGTGTTCTGCAGAACCTCGTTTACAACTAGACAAGATTTGAGTTTGTTATCTTTCTGTCATCAACAGATTGCAATTGAGAACTACAAACATTCCGTTTTCGGATTTTATAGAAATATATTAACAAATTGGAAAACAATAAGATATTCAGAAAGACATGTTAGCATTCTGTATGTGCTCATACAATACTGTTTCCATAAAATTAGATATTCATTTATTAACCTGGTAAGCAGATAATCTTCTTAGGAATAAGTCTCAATATTTTTATCAATACAACAGCATTTTGCATTGAATCACTGTTTTTTTTTGCACAGAAAATCACTCGTTTTAAAAACATTACCGGCATCGCTATAATCTGCACTAGACCACGTTGTAACAGTGATAAATTACATCAAGTTAGGACCTTAAAAAATCTGCCATTTTAACAAACTGCATACGTATGGAAGTTCAGCACGAAATTTTGCATTTGCAGATTGAAATTAGATGGTTATCAAGGGATAAAGTGCTGTGCCGAATTTCAGAACTTAGGAATGAATTGTTGCCTTGTTTCCAGAATGAAGGTACATATGCTTTTATAAAATGCCTAAAGTGATATATTTGGTATCTTCAGTTGACATACGTTACCGATATTTTTAATTATTTAAATAGCGTAAGAAAATTAAAAATTGACATATTGTCAACACTTCAGGAAAATGGGTATCTTTGGAAAAATCCCACATCGAAAAAAAAAAACAGTAGGTAGGTATGTTTTCTTCCCTTCATAACTAAAAAGTCGACGAAATTACTTTCTTTAGAAGACAACTTAAATTATTGGAAGAAAAGATTGCAAATTACTTCTCTTTTTTAAATTCCTTTTAGAAAATTATGACAGTTAAAACATCGAGTTGCGACTTTCCAATAAAAGAAGAAGAATTCGTTGCATGCCAGCAAATCGTACTTTAAGAATGAAATTCTCTAAAATAAATCTTGAGGAATTTTGGAGATCTATCCAAGCCGAATACGCAGCTCTCTCCTCAAAGGCACTGAACATTTTGCTACAGTTGTCAATATCATATTTGTATGAACTCAGTTTCTCAATGTGAACTAATATAAAAACTAAGAACGGGAAAATTAGTAATATGAACAAAGAAATTAGGGTAGCTGTATTACATATTAGACCTGATAATGCTGCATTCTGCAAAAATCGATAAGTTCAGGTATCGCAGTGAAATTGATTTAAGGAAGTTTAATTTTTGAAACGGTTATTTTAGTTACAGTTTTTACAACTATAATATTTTATTTACTTTTATTACTGTTATGTAATCTGTAATCTACAATTTTTTTAATAAAAATTAGTTTATTTATATTATTTGTTAGTTTTGTGACCTTAGAGATTTTGGTGTTGCGCAAATTTTTCTTACAGTCGAAAATGTTCCGTGACTTCGAAAAGGTTAAGAAGCACTGATCAAGTGTGTCGTTTTAATACATCCATGTAATTCCTTTAAAACGAATTTCTTTCCTGTCGGCTCAAAGGGGAGCAAACTTATATGTAGAAATGGTTAGAGAGGAATTAGCGCCATATGTATGGACACTGTGAAATCTAACATTTTACAGTTACATGCAGAATTTGGGTTTATGAAAAATTGATATACGAACAGGGAGTACGGAATTGATTAGTAGATGCGTCGCTAATGTGCTGCTGGATGATGGTAAATCTGAAGGTTGTGGTTGACTATATTTATGGTACAATGCAAATTGTATGACGACCAATTAAACAGTATTGCTCAAGAATTATGCCGTGTGCATGCTAAATCTCGGAATGCTTATTCATTTAAAAAATCGTAAAAATACAGACTAGCTAATGACTTCATTCTATCTTTAATTCTGATGACATCTGTTAAATAAGTAAATGTTGTAGAGTAAAAAAAGCAAAAACGCAGGAAGCAATTATTTATTTCCAGTTCACCTAAAACTCGCAGAGCTGAGGTTTGTTCTAATTTGATGAAATTTGCTGGTGTAATGTGTATAGAGCGTTCAATTTACTTCTCGTTCCGCAAGTGTTAGCAGAGATGCGAGCTACATATAATCAGTATACAGTCATTATGACAGGATTACCCGAGTTAAAGTTCTTTGGAACACTTCCAAGCATCAGAGCCGAGAGGCCGATTATGCTTACAAAGCTTTGATAAATTTAGCTGCAGAGCTATATTCAAGTGCAAGCACCTTCTATTTCTAGACATTTGCTACAGTTTTAGCCGTGCCGATTAACAACTTCATTTCAAGGTATTACTAGTTCCACAAATCAAGAGCAACAACCACCTACAAACGTTGTGTATTGTATGTGCATACTAGCATTACAAAGCCTGAAAATTACATTGCGGCAAAGCTTTGGAAAAAGGTTGGAGGAAACAAAACCAGACATGGCAGATTAATTGAAAGCAATTTATAGCACGAAGTTTACCACGTTCGGTATTGCCAGATCGGAGATGAAAGGTGTCGCTACGAAGTGAGTATTGTGGAAATTTGACTGTTAAAATAGTTGGTTAAATATATTTTGTGAACTCACCATTAGTTGTAAATTAATGGTTTTGTTAATCCGACAAACGGATGATGTCAGTATTTGATATGAAAATACAACCGTATTCCGAATATGTAAAAAAATAATTTATACGTAAACAGTATTCTCTTCATAACGTCATGTAAAATTAGTATTTGTTGTGTTGTGTAATAAGAGAATCTAGTAAAAATCTGTGGGTAAATAATTTTAGGATACGTTGTGCTGCGTGAAGTCAATATAATTCTTTGAAATGGGGTAAGAAGATCTATATTTTATCATCCCCTTTCGTCTACATGATCGCATGATGTTTTGACATACATCATGGGTAGTGACATTTTAAAACCTGTACGGTAATGCTTCGGCGCCAAAACATCGTATTAGCATTAACTTGAGAAAGCTACAGGGAGAGAAAATGGGATATTGAATGATATTATTCAGCCATTAGCAATGACATTTTCTGTAGGGGCATTTCATTTTTTCACTAAACCACTGTATTAAATTGAGTACTTGGAAATATGAGTATTTTAAGTGTGTTCCTTGATCGATGAACTCGGGAATTGTTAGTTTTTTTTGTTTGCATTCTTTACCACTGAAAAGCGCAGTGTGCTTGTTAAAAGTTTAAAACGTTTTCAAACACATTGATTACTGAATTACAATGGTGTTCTTGAAATACTCAATTTTTTGTATAAATTTGTGTGTGGTAGTTCATCCATCAAGCTGAGATTGCGGGTTCTCATTAATTTTCGTGTTAAATTCGTTAGGTGTATTCTAGCGTGAAGTGAAACTGCTGTTCCAAATTTTGATCAGGATAATTTTTCATTGCTAGATAATTTTTGAACTGCTTCGAAGGATGTATACAAGAGTTCATTATACCAACTATGTGTGTTCTTAATTCTGATATAGGATAACATTTTGGTTGTGTGTTTTTCAGTTATGAGGAGTATAATTCTATTTCTTAGTTATACAAGGGAAATCGTGAAAAATTAATTTAATGGAGCTATCTATTTTGGAACCCCAAAATGTGGCTGCTACAAACGTCTGTCCGTGGGTGTCTTTGCGTAGGTGTTCATATAAACAACTGTTCTTATTTCGGATAAAATATGAATTTTAGAGGTTTGTTCAAAATTCACCTTGAAGGGAACTTAAACCGGGCTGAATTAAAAGTCTAGTGTGTTTCGTAGATAATACCTGATATTATTTTTTTTACCCACTGCAAAAGCAATTGATCATATCTTCCCATTAGAGAAATTGCGGCTTAGGTAATTTGTAGGTATTTTGTCGATGTTCATTATGTTAAACAACTAAGATTGGTTACGGAGCCTTGACTATGTACTGATTTAAAAAAAATAGATCAAGCTTAGTGATTCACTTCACTGAAGTTGCATGCATCTTTTCATAAAGAATGGTACTTTTGCGATAAGGTGAAAAAGGTTCGCTAAATGAAAGCCAAATACGTCATAAACACCTTGATTTATTATTTTAATAATTGATGTGTAGTTATATTATCAATTTTCCGATCATCATGCACTTTATTATAATCTTGGATATACGGCCGACTAATGAAAAAAATTAGATTACTCCCATATTAACGCAGCCACAACAATAGAAAACGCTTATTTTAACTTAAAACTAAAGGCCGCTACCATTTAAGAATATTTCCAACTTGTCCGATACCTTCTTTCTGGAATTTACTGCGCTAACCATTTTTTGTAAAACTGTCTGGCCCTTTGCAAAATTGTGAAATTTTCAAATGAAGCTATTCTCAATACGAGACTTTAAAAAATATCTGGTTTAATAAAAATCTGAAGCGTTTACCAAACCGTCTGCTGTTTGTTAAGAGAATTTCGAGTTTAATGTCTACAAGAAGAACTTTCCTGTGTACAAACAATGTTTCTAATGCTATTTATTTAAATTTTGTAATGTATGAGCGATCAGGATGTTAAAATAATTTAACAAAACAATAAAGCTTTAAAGCTTTTTAAGATCTCGGATGCAGGGAATGTTTACTGAGTAAATGTTTTGATTTCTATCATTCAGGTCTGGTCTTATATTATATTATATAATATATTATATAATATATTATATAATATATTATATAATACATTATATAATATATTATATAATACATTATATAATATATTATATTCCGATAAAGTTCCAGACAAGCTACCATCCAAATTTATCATCTTTGTTACGCTATGTTCTGTCTTTCAATCGTCCGATAGTCTACGTCAGAGGTTGGTTTACATAGGATT
>JABXWE010006256.1:0-53782 GCA_014611495.1 Limonius californicus | reverse complement strand
ATTAGTAGGCCGACATTACATGAAGCATTTTGACAAATGTCGAAAAACAAATTTTCTACTTTTCATCACAATACCATGGCCTTGCACTGTTGTCAAATGTAGTATTTACGAAATTTATCATTTTTAACAATACTTCCAGAAGAGCAACTACAGCGTCAACTCAATATTAATCTTTACATAATCAAGTGGCAGTCAGTCACTTATCGGCAGATACGTGGAACATTAAAGTTCTCGTTATTGTTTCCATGAAATTCTGTTTTAAAGATATGAATTTTAACACTCTCGTACAAGAAAACTAAGCTCCAAATACCTACTTTTTTTTGAAGATTTGTATTAAGCATTCATAAAGGAAAAATTCTTCCTGAAGCTTTTAAGGCATTTAAAGGACACCCTGTATAAATATATATAAAATTAATATATATATATATATACAGGGTGTTTAAAAATACGTTCTGATGTTGTACCCACTTATAGATCTCATCAATACAAACAAAAAAGTCATATTAACATGGGTTCGAAATAAACCGTTTTCGAGATATGGAGTTTTTTTAAGAAAATAAATGTTGCTTGTTATTTCAATAAGTTCCCCAACCATTAAAACAAATAGCCGTGTAAGTAAAACATTTTAATTACAAATAATTAAAGTAGATGTTCTACATGTCCTCCTTCCGTTTGCACACATCCTTCGCATCTCCGAAAAATGAACGCTGAATTTTCTCAAAGATTTCCGGATTCATACGAATAGTCTGGCGGGCATGTTTTTTTCGTTCTCGTAAATCGTCTAAATTATTCGCAGGGCTTGAATAAACTAACGACTTTAAATACCCCCAAATACAGAAGTCGAGCGGATTAAGGTTAGGAAGTCTAGGTGGTCACACAACTATACCCCCTCGCCCTATCTACCTGCCCTTGCAATTTTCATTAAGGACATTTCTGACCATGATTGAAAAATGTGCAGGAGCCCTATCGTGCATCAACCACATATTAATTCTGTGAATGATGGGTACATCTTCTATAGTGGCAAGGCATTACGCAAAAAGTCATGATGCAATTGGCCAGATAACGGTTCGGAAGAAGAAAAGGTCCTATCATTTGGTCCCCAAAAGCACCAAGCCAAACGTTAATTGAAAATCGTTGCCGATGATTTGATTCAATAATAGCATGATGGTTTTTATCTGACCAATCATGGCTATTGTAGAAATTATGAATGCCTTGTGAAACTAGTTTCGTCAGTAAATAACAAAGTGACAAAGTTTACGTTTTCCACAACTCTTGTCAGTGCTCTTCGGCAAAACGCCAGACGTGCAACATAATCAGGGACAATAAAAGCCTGTACCCTTTGATTATTGTATGGCTACAATTGCTCCTCACCTAACATTCTCCAAATTAGGGAAGCATTAATATTTGTTTCGACAGAAAGGCTTCAGTACTGTTACCCGGATTTGTTTCAATCCTCCTTAAATCTAGGCCTACCGCCAACACCGTTTCTTGATTTAAATGCGCCAATTTCGGATAAACATTGACGCAAATTTGTAAAACGTTTGTCACACGGAAATGTCTGGTTCGGAAATGCTGCGGCATACAAGCCAATTACCATCGGCTTTACCATACATGAAATGCATTCTGCCATTTCCGCGTTGGTGTACATATTCCAACAACCACAACAATAACAATATTGACACTTACAAAAACTCAAACAAATGTTGTTTTATCCACTTCGACGATACTGCACTACTACTCTGCGTAAATAATTTGGCTGTATCTTGAAAACGGTTGACTTTTGAACCCATGGTTATTACGACTTATTTGTTGTATTGTATTGATGAGATCTATTACGATGTTCTGCAAAAAATCCCAAAACGAAAAGTCTAGAAGCGTTAGATGGCACGTACGCGCAGCCTAATTGATAGCATCATGTCGGGAAATGACACTGCCAGAAAATATTATCAATTTTTCAAAATGTATTAACAACAGAATACAATGTTTTTTAGAATGTTCGCAAGATTTGTGCGAGAAAGTATTGATATCTAGTTAACCTGGAAAGTTTCTAGTAAAGAAAAGTAAATATGGTTGCTATGTTTAAACCTATGAGGTATTATAAATAAGTGGTCAAAGTTTGATATCCATAAGTTGAACGGTGATGAAACTGTGAATTTTTGAATACACCCTGTCTGAGAAAAAGTATTAATCTTTGAAAGGGTTATCCGGCAAAGAAATTTTTGCTAATACGATAGAAACACTAGATGATCAGTGTTCTTTATACGTCACAATTAAACACTGGGTTGCGGAATATAAAAGAGGAGGATCAGATGTGAAAGATGAGCACCGCCCTGGAAGACCAATATTTCTGTGACTACTCCGGAAAATATTGATTCTGTCCATGATTTGATTTTAGAAAATCGACGTATTGGGATGAAGAATATTGCAGAAGTATTGCACATTTCCTATGAACGTGTGTGTCCCATCACTTATCACGACTTGGGTGTAAAAAAGCTTTCGGCCAAATGGATTCCAAGATGCTTGAACGTTGATCAGAAGCGTGTTCGATTGACAACGTCAAAGGAAATCTGCCGCCGTTTTGCAGAAGATTCCTTGAACTTTTTGGATCGGCTTGTTACTATGGACGAAACGTGGATCCATCACTATTACTAAAGAGCAATCCAACCAGTGGAAGCATGTTGGTTATCCACGACCCAAAACATTCCGTGTTCAAAAATCGACAAGCAAGAGTCTTGCTTCAGTTATCTGGGACAAAGATGGGAGAATTCTGATAGATTATCTGGAACGCGGTAGAACTATCACGGGAGCACATTATACTGAGTTGCTCGCTAAATTACGTAAGAAAATTGTGGAAAAACGCCACGGAAAACTTGCCAGAGGTGTGCTCTTTTTGCAAGGCAACGCTTCTGCTCACAAGTCGTTGATTGCTCTGCAAAAAATTGATGAAATTGGTTTTGAATTTGTTGACCACCCGCCCATTCTCCGGATTTAGCACCATCAGACTATTATTTGTTCCCAAACTCAAAAAACATTTGAAAGGTAAAAGATTTTCGACAAATGACGAATATGTGCCGTTGAGGAGTGGTTTACAGCCCAATACAAAATTTTTTTTTAAATGTCTTGGAATTACTTTATGAACTTTGCTAAATGTATAAGTCTTAAAGGAGATTATGTTGAATAAATAAAATTTTGTTTTGAAATACTGTGGCGTTTTATATAGTAGGCTAAGTACTTACTAATACCCCCCATATATGATTTATCGTTCTGAAACGCTGCACCATGAATTTTCCTGTCTCTAGATGAGGGATTTCGAATAAAAGAATTTTTGGTTAAATGGTTGGAAAACGGCGCCTTCTTGAAATGTCCCGTTATTAAATAATATGGGGATTTAGCTGACTGTTAATAAAAATATTACAATAGTTTGATCAGCATTCACAAGGATAGTAAGAAAATATAAAGCGAAAACTAAAATTGTCATAGTAGGACCATAGTAACAAGAATATAATTTTTTCACATAGTATTAATATTAAAAACAAAGTATTTACAACTGCATCACTTTCAGACTTATCTTTAACCTTTAATTTTAGCCTTGCTACTAATTACATAATTACGTAAATATATAAAATAAATAAAATTAAATATATACTGCATACGTAATTACATACTATCTACACGTACAATTGCCACCAAGCTTTAACTAGGCGGATATAAATACTCATTTGACCTGAATCTAGCATGCCATAGTTTAGAGTTTAGACATTGAATCCTATACAAACTCTGAAGTGGGAAACGATCCTCTCGTATTTACAAAAGTTGCGGAAGTTTACTAGTATTATTGACCAGCACCCTGTACCAGATTCACCAGAATTTATTATACAATGAATTACAAGACTATGAATAGGCTAGTCTGTATCCCAAATATGATAATAGTTTGTTATTATTCTATAAATGCAGAACACTGCTTCGACATTTTAATTCAACAATACTCTCACGATTTAAACATTTTACACTGTTTTCAAATTCGAGATTTCATCGTCGAGGATTTCAATTTTAAACGGAAGATTTGGAGTGAAATTCGAATTTCCAGCATTTAACTTGAAACCTAGATTTTTATCAGTTTATCTTGACTTTATATTGTAACTATTAGCGATAATCTCGAGATCTCGACTTCAAACTCGAGAACCTGAAATTCGAGATCTCATATTTAAATGTGTCAGATGTCTACCTTAAAGCCGTTATCTTGAGTTTCAACTAGAGATACATTTGTAATCTTGAGATATCAAGTTTATCTTGAAATCTTCACTACAAAGGATAGCTTTGAACTTAACTAGGAATGCCATTATCATCAATGAGATTTATACTTTAACCTCCAGATTTCTATATTAAAGCCGATAACTTGTGTTTCAACTGGGGATCACATTTGTAATTGTGAGATAGACTTCACAGTTTCGATAGTACTATTAAGTTCTCCAATTTATCTTAAATCTTTTGACTGAAGGGACACTTTTCGACTTAACTAAGGATTTCAGCAATACCCTTGGAATTCTTACTTTAATCAGATTTCTATTTTAAAGACCAAATATTTTTTGTTTATAACGGGCGTGCATAAATTGGACGCTAAAGATTTAGTTAATCTTTATTGCGCTAAGTATACCTGCAAAGGATACCATAAATTGGACGCTAGTAATCCGGCTGGCCGCCGTATAATCCTTACGACAAATTTGACGGTGCCCACTGGTATAGTAATGTGTAATTAGGTTATTCAAAACAAAAAACATTTGTCGGTATTTTAAATATTTTATTGTTAAGCCACCACTTTCGCACCTATTTTTTAATAAGAAGAAACAACTTTCGTAGGTTGTTTGTCATTTATCAGGAAGCAAACAAAATACCAATGGTATGTAGTGTCCATTTTCAAGAAAGTGGATGGTAAATAACTGTAAAAAATGTTGTGCACTCTCACTAAATGTACCATACAAAAATTTGTTTCTCTGTTACATAAATAACGGATTTTTGTCGAATACAAAAACAAATATTTTTAGTATGTCGATCATTAATGAATACAAAATCCTCATAATAGTTCGAACATTCACTTTCTTCAATATATCTATAACGTCTGCGGTAGTTTTTGGTAGTGGTGGTTGATGTTTTCGCCTGCTGTAATACAAATTATTACGAATATAACCCACATCGCGAACAGATACTGTACGCATTTGTTCACTGTGTTTTTACTTTCCCATACCTTATAGGTATAGGGTAAGTATTGAAATCATGAAAATTTTCGAAATCGAGATTTTAACGGATATATCCGTTTTGGGTCTCTAGGAACCCAAAAAAGTGGTTTTTAAAAAATGTCTGTCTGTGGGTGGGTACGTATGTACGTATGTACGTACGTATGTGACGCTTCTACAGCCGAAAGTATTGCTCCGATTTTGATGCGCTTTGGAATGCGGGGGTGTATCGAAAATTCATCGAAAAAATAAGCTTTTCAAAAAATCCGAAACCGGAAGCGGAAGTTACGCATGTTTTTTTGGTATCACTTTTTTCGTGATTACAATTTTGAAACTTTTATCGCGGATAACGATAGAGGGTCATAAGGCAAATCTGTTAGTTTTTTGCCGAACTCGCTAGCTTTAAACTGAAGGGCGCTATTATTTTTTGAAAATTTTGAGTTTAACGCCCAATTACTCGAAAACGGATGAATCGATTCAAATGATTTTTTATTTTCTGAATAGTATATGAAGGGTAAAATGAGGTGATATAAAAAGTTTTTTGAAAAATTATAAGGGGCCTAAATTACGAATTATCAAAATTTTGGAAATTTTCAAAAAATTATTTCTCAAAAACTGCTCCAAGGAATTTTTTTAAATTTCATATGTCGATAGACCTCGCAAGGGGCTATCGATATGTTTTTTGAAGAACTCCGTAATTTTCCTGTGGCGCCCTTTACGAAGCTTGGAAGTTTGAAACTTCAAACTCCTTTAATTAATAAACGAAAAAAGATAGGAAGCTGGGGTTTTCACTGAATCGCTCAGTATGTAATGGAGCATATGAATATGCAAAGAAATATTACACTCGTGGATATATGTAAGCGCACCGGCCCCCTCCCCCCTCTTTTTTAGAAAATATATTTTTTTTATTCTAACGGTTGTTATTTGTTTGCGTCAAAGAATCTTTTTCCGCGAAAATAAAAAAATCGATTTTTTATGCCCTACAAAATATAATTTCCAGGGACTTAGAAAATTTTACCTCGGTAGCAACAGCAATCGGTACTAGTTAGACCGCGCGACGTATATAGTAGAGAATGAAGTATGCCTGGTTGCATATTAAAAGGAAAATAAGGGTAAGTCTGTTCGTTACGAGGCAAGGTTTTAGGATAGCACTTGAACAACCGTTTTGAGGAAAATAACTCTACTGTTGAATAAAGATGATATGAACAGTTTCCAGTATGGGAAAGTCCAGGGAGGCAGTCGCGTCCACTTATTTTAATATGGAATGTATGATTTTAGGTCTTTCGGTTGCGTCCTCTATCGCTTTTCTTTTTACACTGTTGCTAATTGTTTGTCCATTTAACATTTTAATGTCTTTAGGGTGATCATGTTGCAAATCACAACGAGAAATGAGATGTTCTGCGCCCATTGTAAAAACTTTTGCTTTACAAAAACGTATCGCAAATCCCCAATAAATTTCACCACTTTTTAGCACTTTGTCTTTGGTAAATTAGGCACACTCCACAATGAGCACTTCTTTTCCACGTTCGCTGATAACTTTAGAAATGTCCATATTCGTGAAAAACACAACTGACAACAAACAACTAACTTTGGCTAAGAGTGTAAGAGGAAACAACATTTATTTGCAACTAATATCCAATAACCAGGCAGCAATAAACTAGCAATTATGTTAAACCCCAGCGTCCAGTTTAAGGGTAGGATTAAAATGTGTCAGGTACCTAGCGTTCAATTCATGTCCGCCCTTTATAACTGTGTATTACATTTATAGTCTTGAGATATCGACTTTAGAATTTCGACCATACTGTTAAGACCTCTAGTTTCTCTAGGATCTCAATAACACCATCGTGTTTTCTATTGCAATCTCCAGATTATATTTTTTACAGTCGATATCTTGTATCTCAACTGGGACTGACATTTGTAATCTTGAGATGTTGCGTTTAGAATTTCTGCAGTACTGTTAAGATCTATAGTTTAACTTGAAAATTTGACTTCAAAGTAGGTTTTTGTCTTAACTAGGAATCTTAGCAGTACCGTCTAAATTTTTGCTTTAATTAGATTTCTATTTTAAAAACAATATGTTGTGTTTCAACTAGAGATTACATTTGTAACAAAGTTAGAGCTAATATAAGATTTCAGTGGTAGGTTAAGTGCCTCTTACGGTAAAGTCTGGTTAATAAAAATAATTCAGTCACTGTATTGCATAATAGTAACTAGATGTACCAAATTTCAAAGAAATTTCTTTAGATTTGTGGAAATTACAATAAAAAGAAAAAATAAAAGATTGAACTTTAAGGCCCTGTAACTTCTTAAGGAAGGACTTTCTGCCTAAGGTATATTAGGTTTAATCGGTTTATTTTTGCCTAAAGAATCTATGATTAAACGCTGGCCCATTCATTCTGAGACACCCTGTATAACTATCTGTATCGAGGTCACGAACTGAAACCCTGAGATGTTTATTGTTTTAATATGCTGGGATATTTTAATTTGTATTATTGGCGTAACCAAAGTTATAATTTAGTTTATGAGCTAGCCGAGGTAAATCAAATTTATTTGAGTTACCTAATTAATTGTTTATTAATAAAATATTACATAGCATCTTTTATGTCACCATCAACGTGGGTGAATTATATATTTTATAATTAATACACGGTATCTTTTTGACGCAAGCCAAGGTGGGGCTTTTGAGTTTAATAATTATCTATTAAGATAATTCACAGCAATATATATATATATATATATATATATCATATTAGTACAAAAGTAGTGTAAATATCTGTTACCGATGAAAAAATTAATTGTCCGGAATGGCAGTTTCTTACCATTAAACAAAATTCGCTAAATCGTGGAGGAGTACCAATAAAATGAACTGGTTAGCGTAATCTCCAGACCTAGATCCAATAGAAAATTGTATTTTAATTGGGTAAATATAGACCAAGTCATGTTTGATCATGTTATGAGAGAAGCGTTGTTGGGATTGTTCATGGAAAGAAAAATAGAAAGAAAACGTGTTGAGAGAAGAAGAGTATTATGGCTTAAAAATTTAAGAGAATGGTTCGGCTTAAGGGTAGTCAACTATTCGGACTTTCCGCTAACAAGGTGTGAATTGGTATGATAATTTACACCTCCGCTAAGAAACCGATCCTCAAGAAGACCAAATAAAATGAAATTGTAATCACTTCAAAATTGTATATCAAATTTGTTGTGTAGCTTTAGATAGTATTGGTATAGTATAGATCATAACTTTACCAGTACATGCGTTGTTTTGTTGTATCATATTGAATTAACTATTAAATGAAGATTCCAGCAGTTACAGCTGAAACTACAGTTCTCTAGATAAAGAAGTTTTAAAATATAAAATTTATACCGTGACGTACAACTGGGAACGCGGCAGTCCTTTTTTAAAGCAATCTCACTTAATATTTAATAAAAATACTTCAGCAGAACATCACGAGGGCACGATGCTAGCCTAACGTCTCCTTGTATACGGTTGAAAGAGTAACAGGGTCGGTCAATCTTGTTTACCATCGTAAAAGCAACTCTCTCAGCTAATAATAATTGACCTAAAATAAAAATCAGTTTATTAATTAAATTAATAAAAATCACATTTAGAATGCATCAAGATGTTAATAGCAAATTACAATCAGCTTCAACTGTTGAGAAAATGTATATGACGTAATCTTTGGAACATTTCTCGTCTTCTTATAGGAGTTTCTAGTCTAACTCAATGCAACGAAGCTTCATAATTTGCTTACCAATTTTAGTAACCGTAGGGAATAGAATGTTTATATTTAAATTCAGGGAAACTTTCAAACTGTAGTATATTTGTTATTTTATGCTGTAGGAAAACCAGAGGTGGAGATTTGTTATACATATTTTCTTTTTTATTAAGTATTGTTTAAAACCTTCATAAACCTTACTGTATATCCTGTATATCTTAGCAGGGGCCTGTACTTATACAATTGTGCCTTCTCGAAGTAACTCCAGCTCCGGTACCGTTTATCTGGTTTAGGGAGCTAAACCATTTTTTATTTGGCCTTACCAAAAACTCCAATGTTTATACAATCCCACACTCAGGGGAGGAGAGAATACTGTAAGCATGCCATCGTTTTTTCCTGTTAATAAGTTCGAGGGTTACACTTTTTACCGTTATTGAAGTGTTTATTCGCATTTTAATTAATATAAATTTGTTTTTCTAAAAATAACATTTAATCCGCGCTTACGTCATTTTAAATCAATAAAATTTAAAAATAATTATTTGATTGTACGCAAAATGAAGAGGGCTTCATGCCACTTGCAGTGTTTGCGTCGTCGAAAGTCGTGACGGGAATACAAAATTTTGAACTGAAGGAGTAGCATTTGTGGTCGTTGTTATTTAATCATAGTTTGGTTTATTTGAATTAATTTTTTTAAAAGTTAAAATACATGGGGTTAATTTAGGAACACGGTGAGTATATACCCACACCCTAATACAATTACAGTTACGCAGAGTTACTTATCGAAGCAAAAGCTCTTATGTCATTAACAACTGCTACCGAAATGCATAAATCGTTATTCACGGTAAACTGTAAAAACGACATACCGAGTATCTTCAGAATTACAAAATATTTAATATTAAATTCCTAATTAAACCAAATTTACTGATACTTAACGATGTCCCCCGAGGAGTTAGTTGGCTCTCCAAGCTGTAAATAGTAATGTTTTATTCACATTCTTCATGGTTTATTACTAAATGCAGGTGTAGAAACTCCCATAATTCTTCTGGTAGCGCATTGCTTGAAAGCCAATCGTATCTGAAATTGAAAGGTTATTTTAGGCAGAAAAAAAGATTTATGACAACATACCAATTTGAGTTTTGGTATGAATTAACCGTTTAAAATGTTAGTTCTATAGTTAGCCCTTTTGTATGGTCCATTTTATTAAACGAATAAAATAATATTTGACACAATTTTGAAAAGTAAACGTATGATCTTAAGTAATATACAGGGTGATTCTAAACATGTGCGAGGAACGTTAACCACGTATAGCTAAGGATATTTAACTCATCATTCACATAATATGTTTTTTTGAAATTCAGCACGGTTCCGGAGTTATGGCACTTCGATTTCTTTTACGTCAATTCCCTGAAAAGTAAATAATTTTCTTGCTTCTTGTCCAGTTCTGATAAACTTTGCTGTTTTAGAAAGCCAACCGTCCAAAATTAATTCCCAATCAAGAAAAATGTACAGTTGTGCATCAAAAGTGAATGAAATTTGACCCATAAGTAATAAATTTGGTGTAAAAATTTGTAAATTAGGTGTATGTATTTAAATTGTCACTTCCATTCAAAACACTGTTAAATATCTTTTAACAATATTACCTTTAAAAGAATTTATGAAAGACTTTTCATTTTAGGGAAACAGCATACAAGTTCACAAACTGCAAAACAAAGTTAGGTTAACGATGTCACTTTCAAGATATAACCTAACTTGCAAATATTTAAATTTTAAATATTTCGCTTTGTCAGATTTCATTTACGTTTCCCATTCGATTGTACCTTTATCTCAAGTGAAAATTAGGCTTGGGACTGTTAGCTTTTCAAAACGACAAAGTTTATCAAAATCCGACAATAGACAAAAAAGTTAATATATTGAAATTAAGTGATGTAAAAAACTCTGAAGCCCCATGTCTTCCTAACGATGTCGAAATGAAATAAATTACTATTCATTTAGGGTTTAAGTTTTTCGCACATATTTAAAATTACCCTGTATACAGTGCGTCCCAAAACGTACCGGCAATATTTCAAAGATGATTTCCAGAACTTATTTAGAGTCGAAAAGTTCATATAAAGATATTTCCTAAACGTAATCGTTAACAAGATATTGCTTATTTCATAATTTATGTGGTTACATTTTAGTTCAACGGATTTCTGAAATACTGATCTAGTTGCCATGATCCCGTCTTTTATTTGGTAACATTTGAACATTGTTTGTGACAAATTATTGTTTGTAACTTGTCAGTCTATTGCTGTGATACTGAAGTTATAGGCTTCTTCTTTGTATTCTTATTCCCATTGTAATTCACAAGTGATTCACAATGCCAATGATATTTACAAATGAAAAATATGCAGATATTCATTATGTGTACGGTGCGTGTGATGGCAATGCTTTAGCAGCACAACAATAATATCGTAGTAGATATCCCAACAGAAGACTGCCTACGTGTGCAGTTTTCTTTGTTTCACATCGTCAGCTCAGGGAACATGGCACTTTCAATGCAATACATGCAGTCGGCCAAGGAGTTGTCCGTAGATCCGTAAACAATAATGAGTAAGTTCTTGATTTATTACAAGAAGATCCATCTTTAAGTGAGGGAAGATTTGCATTACGTACTGGAATATGTAGAAACCAGGTTTGGAGAATAATGAGTGCTTGCTTACATCCATATCATCATCAAAGACTTCAAGCTGTAGGTAATGATTTTGGAGCTCGTTTAAGATTTTGTAATTGGGTACAAAATAATCAAAACCTACCGCATATTTTATGGACACGAGATGGTATCAATAATTATAATAATTTTCATGAATGGGCTGCAGAAAATCCTCATAAGAAGACGCTCGCCTTTTCAACATAGATTTGGTGTTAATATGATAGCTGGTATTCTTAATGATCGTCTGATTGGACCATTTGAACTGCCACACCGTTTGAATGTGTGGGAATTAGGAATATTTTCTTGAAAACTCTTTGCTCTTATTATTGGAAGAGGTGTCCGGTGAAAATGTCGAAAGACAATCCCGAAAACAAAAATCCAGAATGACAAAAATCTCGAATGACAAAAATTTCGAAAGACCAAATCCCGAACACAAAACGCTCGAATGACAAATATCTCGAATGACAAAAATCTCAAATTGTAAATATTCGTTTCCAATCATAGATATAGGTATCAGAGAATGAATTCTAGGGTTTAAATGATAGGTCGAGCTCAAAGACGCGCTCATAGGCGACCATGTTTGGATGGCATAGGCGGTTTAACGAAGTTGTTGCAACTAACCATCCAAACATTTGGAAATTGATAGACTGCTTAAAAAAGGAACAGCAGCTAAATGCTAAATGCTAAATACATTCAGGGCAGAAATGTATTGGCACAAAAGAAATATTACAGGGATGTGACAGTCCGGCTGCAATTGTGTTGCTCGATATGCTGACACCAACAGTGTAGATTTTTTAAGAGGAATTGCCCACAATTCATACTTAAATGTATAATTTTTTCCACAGCGCATGTCCAATGTATACATTTATAATTAAATAGAATAAAAACAAAATAGTGACTTCTAAGTAAAAATTAAATAGAATCATATCAGAGATATTAGAAATCGGCGCAAACGGGGAAATGTAGGTGGCGTTGCATATTGTTGACCTTTCAGGCGTGTATTCTGACGTGAATTAAGCTGTATAATATATATACAACTTAATAACTACACAATCTGGATTATTCGAGATTTTTGTCATTCGAGATTTTTGTCATTTGAGCTTCTTGTTTTCGGGATTTTGTCTTTCGAGATTTTTGTCATTCGAGATTTTTGTCAATCGGGATTTTTGTTTTCGGGATTTTGTCTTTCGAGATTTTGGATTCGGGATTTTTGTTTCGGGATTTTCACCTAGAACCATTGGAAGATGTGCCAATAAATATTTGACGTGTAATGTGGTATCAACACGATGGAGCACCAGCCCATCAATGTCTTCGCGTAAGAGCTTTTTTCTAGAAGATGGATTGGAGTAGGAGTACCCGTATTTTGGCTAACGCGTTCGCCCGGCCTGCGTCCATTAGATTTTTTCTTCGGGGACACATGAAACGGATAGTTTTTGCAACTGAAGGCACACGGTAGAAGAATTATGCCAAAGAATACGGTAGGGTGTTGATATTATTAGAAATAACCCAGCAACCATATTGAGAACGCAGCGATCTATTCTGCGACGTGCGGCTTTGTGTATCGAACAAAATGAAGATAATTTTGAACATTTCATGTAAAAAAATAATAAAAATGAACTGGTTAACAGTTACGTTTAGGACATATGTTTATATGGACTTTTCGACTCTAAATAAGTTCTGCAATTCATCTGTGAAATATTGCCGGTACGTTTTGAGACACCTTCTATAGCTTTCAACTTCCCATAGGGGAAGATTGAAGATTACGATATTGTCTGCAAAACTATTGGACCGATCTTTACAAAATTTAGCTTACTGAGGTACAACAAATATTTATCGGGTCAAGTTTATCTATAGCTTATGTAAAACAGAGAAAACGGCAAATAGGCATGCTTTGTGATAACATTAATTCCAAACGACGAGTTTCTAAAATGGCTGTTTAAATTTCACAACATTCACATCTAGTAACGTTCCTTTCAACTTTCAATGATTTTTTTTTGTAATTTCAACTTTAACTTCACTTTGCTAAAAAACCGTCTATGGGAAACAACTTAAATTATTTAATAGTCCTTAAATATTAGAAATATAGTGTGCGAAATAATTTTTAAGAGAAATAAACTGTAAAAATAATAACAGGTTAACATTTTTAGCATAGTTTTCACACGCGGCATTAACAAAATTGATTAAATATTGCAATGTGATAGAAATGCTAAAAATATATTAAACGGATTTTTGGTTACTAATGCAGTCTTTGAAATCATGTGCGTATTTTTGAAAATTTTGGTATTAATGTGAAACTGAAAATTATTGCTGCTACTACTGAACATCGGCCTCTTCTTTCTTACGTGTTTCTTATCGATGCTGAGATAGGAACACGTGGGACTTACAGTTTACCGGCGAATCCAAACGGTAGACATCCGAGAGAAAGTTAGACGGTTGCCAATCGGATTGGAGAAGTGTGTAGTTGGTTGCGGCACAAGATTTTTATACTCTGCTTTGTCAATGTTCGTTGGTCAAACTCAAGCTATAATCGACGTTATGGTTCAAAGAAATTATGGAAAGGTTTTCATGTCTCCAATTATTATTCGTTGATCAAAATAGTAGCAACGATAATTGTTGTGATTATGTTTATTTAAGAGTTGTTTGTTCACTGAATGTATTATTAGATGGTACTGAAACCAAGAATCTCTAATACAACACTAAAACACGCACATGCTTAAAATTGCTAAGGTAGCAATGATGTCATCAAATTATTTATATATATATATATATATATATATATATGTGTGTGTATATGTATATGTGTATGTATATGTGTGTATATATACATATAGTATTAACGAAAATAAAATTGATCGTGTTTGTCAAATTGTAAAAACATCGAATCCACATTTCGTATGATTGGCGTTCTAAAACGGTTTTATGATGTTTATAGGGTTGCTTCCCAACACACAACATAAAGCCCTTTGTTTAGTACTTAAAATAGAAATCTTAGAAGATTACCCCTGCGGCATCAATGGAAGAATTCAGTTCCGGCAAGGTTTTCGCGTATGTATACAATACATGTTTCAAATGAGTAAAAAAGTCTAGCGGTTTAACCTCTTGATTTGATTTGCGTAGTAAGGCCACGTGATGATATCATATATCAACTGTTAGCTGTCGCTTTTGTTATTTATCCTGTTTGACTTCGAATTTTCCGAGTTAACTGGCAAACTCCTCTGTAAAATAGTTCTTTTCAGAACTAATTTTTGCTTGTAGTGTAGTCAATTGTGATAGCCGTGCGGTAAATATGTCCAAGCAAGGGAAAACGCTTCGATCGTAAAGTCGACAGTAGTGTGGAATTAGCTTGATTACTTTGAGAAGGAAAAACAGAATTGCGTTCATCTAATACCACTTTCATGTATCCAGGAGGTAATACAGCGGTTACTGGTTAACTAGAAATTCAATTCAATTATAAAATATACAGCGTGTGGCAAGTGCTCTAGTGATTAGAGTTTCTTCGGTTAAAAGAATTAAAGCCCGTACTGAGAACGACACTGTTTTGGTGAGTCCTGGTAAAAGGCGACTGCGTAAGGACCTGGAATCTACCGATTTGCTTGATTCTTCAAAAATGGTACGTCGAGATACAATCTACAAGATGTATTCAGACAGTAATAATTGTAGAATTTACGGTGGTTTGTAGTCTTGGTTTACTAACTTGTTCTTTTTGCAGAAAAACATATTGCGAGACACTGAAGACCCAACTTCGGGAATACCATATTTAATTGAGCTTAAACCGCAATCTGTATAATATCGGTTTTAAATTTCAGAATGATAGCAATTGAAGGGTTTTATGTGAAAAACCGAGTGGTCAAATAATGCGACTTCAATTTTTAAGGGGTTATGCGGAAAATCTAAATTCCTCACTGCGCCGGCGAGTGGCTTCCCTGGACGAAACTTGTATTTTTTCAGCAGGTAATCAAGGTCCTGGCAAGATAACGACATACAAAACGCGTGAAAAAGACAAGGTTAAGGAAAAACACTTTATTGTAGTTCATGCTGGTTCTAATTCGGGTGTTTTGTAAACGCCTCCTTATTATTTGCATCAAAATCCCATGGAAGACTACCATGGCAAAATGAAAGGAGAAATGTTTAAGATATAGGTAACAGAATACTTGATCAATTAATTCGAAGAACCGTCGTTAATTATTATGTACAATGCTTCATACTACTCCACTTTAGTTAAAAGATGCCATCTTCGACCTGGACCAAGACAAATATTCCAGCTTGGTTAATTGCAAATAACATTAAATTTGATATGCACTTGCACAAAGTAGAATTACTAAGATTGGCTCAATCACATAAATACGAAAAGCATTACGTTGTATACGCATTGTTAAGAAGCCCTGAAGCCATGAAGTAAGAAGTTCTGCAACGTCCACCTTACCAATGCCAAGTTAATGCCATCGAAATGATATGTGCACATATTAAAAAGTATTATGATAAACATATTGGAAGAAATGGTTACGGTTATAATAATATCATGTGGGAGGAAGCCTTACGGCAACGTACTCTAGAAATATGGAAATATTGTGTGCGTAACATCAAAGATGAAATTAAACTGTTTGTAAAGATAGGAAGGTTGCCTACGATATAGGGGAATCTATTTATAGCAGTGATAGTGAAAGTGACTAATTTAATTTTTTTAATCCATAACTTTTATTATTTAGAAAAATATTGTCTTGATATTGCTGTAAGTTCATTAAAGATAGTGAAATTTCGATTTGAGAGTTGTGACTACCGATCTCTTCAGATCTCCCTGTTTGTAAAACAGCAAGTGTATTTAATAAATAAATATTAACTGATAGATTAACCTATATTGTACTAATTTTTCATAATTCCATAAATCAACAAAGGTGTAGCAGTTGCAAAATATATTCAGTACCATAGGTTGTAATTTTAAATACCAAATTTGGCGTTAATACTAAAGTATGTATACGGTTGCATATTTGGCTAGGATTTCTATTCTTAATTCATACATAATTAACAAAAGAATCAAAGATCATTCTTCGTGAATGCTATAATATATCCTAATTAACTATTTACATATGATTAGTAAGAAATATAATAAGACACTATTTTACATGGTGTTTGATAGGCAATCCTGTCAGGAAGCTCTATAGGATTGATTCTGTTTAATCTAACAATGATGAACTGTTATCAAGGAAGTTGATGCCTAGGGTATTTTGTTATTCTCTAGTTTGCTTAAATATTCCTTTGGCTGTTGGATTGAATAATTTCTTTACTAGGAGGTATGTTGAGATTCTGCAGTATAACAGCATCTCATAAAAAGCAGAGGTAATCGGTGATGATTCAAAGTACTATAGATTGAAATTTTTGTAGTATTTGTATATTTGAAGTGCTCCAGGTATACCAAAGTTAAATACCATGCACACTTGATAATTATAGTTTATGATGAAGACTAAAGAAAAAATGCTTTACTAGTAGACACCTTATTTTCTCCAAATTAATGAAATGAAAGTATAAATGAAGCATAGAGTGGACAAACAGTTGCAGCGTTTAATATGGTATTGTTAATTTAAAACACTTTAATGTACTGTTACCACCATTTGAATCATTACATAGAATTAGCATTTTTCCGTGATTAGCATAAATTACCATTCTCTGTATCTATACCATAAACCGTTTGTATTAGATACGAATTTTAATGGTCGTACTTCTGGGTCAATTGATAACATCTCAAAAGAAAATTAGCGTATTGAATACGATAACTGACAACTTTTCGTTTTATATTATTAGACCAGGGCGGTTAACAATATTAAAGAACATAATTGCTAGAAATGAAATATTTATACAGAATGTCGTGAATTCTAGTACTATTTCAAACAGTTTGTTTAACTTTAAATAGGTGATTTTTAAAAAGTGAAACGCTGATAATAAAGTCTGTTAACGAATTATTAAAGGGTTTTAGTATTGGTGGTAGTGGTATTCCACAGTAGTACCCTTCTCCAGTTTATTCTTTTTTAGTTGGAAATTTAATAGCACACAAACAGCGAGTATGTTGGTGCAGGAACAAAGAAACTGCTCCAGTGAAACTAATAAAATATTCGCATTGTGGTTGTTTCCGATTGCAACTGAATTTTCTATGAAGCGTTATTCATTCATACGCGACCAAAGTGCCGCTAATTTTATATTAAACAGTAGCTTTTTGTATCCAGTATTTGAGTATTTCGAAATTATCAGTCCAATTCTAAATGAATAATAGTCACAAAACAGGTGTTTTTAAACGATTACACACTTCACAACAAACTGTTGGATTAATAGAGATAAAATGGAAACAGCATTTTTGAAAGTATGATTTATTATTTAACACCTACGGGAATTAGTAATTTTTGGTAATTTAGTTTCTCAAGGCGGTACAGTTTTTATATAATTTTTAATTAAGCGTTTGAACGTCTTTACTTGCAACTACACCCACATAAAGACTCAGAAAAAACTAAAGCTTATTTAAAACAATATATAAAACCCATATTATGCAAAAACGCGTGGAAGTCGATGTACACATTACAGAATGCATTAGTAATTTATGAAATCGCTACCAACGTCAGAAAATTATATAGAGCCGTTCCTTAAAGTAGCCTTGCGTGTTTGATGAAAGAAACAATAAAAAGTCAATGAGGTGTCTGGGAAAATTACTGTATGCTATTGGTAAGTGTGTTATAATAGTTGAAAGATTATTTAAGACGGAGGTAAAACCAGGTCGAAATCGGTATGCATGTCCGATCTAGTGAGATCACCTTTCAGCAAACGAATACCTGAACATACTTGCAGCACAGGTAAAATATCCTGTTTCAAAATCAACCTATATATTATTTGTGGTATACAATATTAATGCGTTCAAGTCCACATTGTTGCTCAAAACTTTATTCGGACAGGTGCGTCCAACCCATTTAATACACTGTCTTATTTTACCATTTTATTGTTTGTTCAATGCTCTGCAGCGTCTTTCCGAAGATATGTTTATAGAGAAGCTCTTATATACGTAAGTGTTCTTGACATTAGAATGCATAATTAGCCTAACACCACGGGCAACAGTTGATTGTTTGCATAATAAAAATTATGTTATTATACACTATTACATGATGAAGAAGGTCGCCTTCGCCTTAGAGGAATTATTGCTTCTCTGACCGTAAACTCATTTTTTTCTGTGGTTTAACAAGAACATTGCTAATTATAATGAACAGCCTTTAAGGCATTAGTGTAGCAAAATACCAATTGGTATGTAAGATTTTATCTTTCAAACATTATTTATAACAACACTTTCTTGTTATGCTTCCCACGCAGCAACGATATTAAATGTTACAACTGTGTTATCTTCAAACTGTTACTGCTTTGCAATATATTTCAAAGAGAGACAGTGAAGTGAGTTGGCTGAGAGTTTACTTAATTAAATTAGGATGAAGTACAAAAAAGCAATAAACTGGTTTTGGCCGGAATCACGCAGGTATTTCATAGCGTGCATCAAATGAAGAATGTTCAAGGTAACTATCCCAGATACAGGGTATTCGTACACATAATAACTTCATTTAGATCTAATAAAGATAACAAATTATTAAAAATTGTATACATTGTTATTCTGCAAAGAATGCGCCAATATGTCAGAGCTTGATATTCTCGTAACAATTGTACAGAGAATATTTCGAACAGAAAGGTAAATAATTTGATAGATTTTTTATTAGTCCTTTGGCTTGTAATTTAAAAATAATAAAGTTTCTAAACATATATACGCCATCGAGTGTTAGCAGTTCTCAAAATTTAATAATTTAGGTCTTTCCTGCTAACAATCCTATATGGAAATCATTGAAATACACTTGACCTCCCTCCTATCAATGGCTCGAAACGCAAATAATTCAAATAGAGCCATATGACCACAAGATTAGGAAAGGTTTGATTGATGTCAATGTCACAGACAACGATAAAACACAGAAATTGGTTTCTCTCTAATATACAGGGTGTTTAAGAAATACGTTCGGTGTACCCACTTGTACATCTCATCAATACAAACAAAAAAGTTGTAATAAGCATGGGATCCAATATCTTGGAAACCGCCATCTTGAATTTTATTTTAATATTATTTGTAAGTGTGCCTAATCAAACTAGGTAACTTTTATAAGAAACATTGTTTCATATCTTTTAGAATTACGAAGATACCTGACGGCATAGAAAATAGTAATTTTCAATTTTATGGGAATAATTTCCAAACTGTTGGGAATTGTCAAATTGTCTCAATGAAATCTGAATATCACTAAAAACTGAACAACTGTGTCCATTAGACAAACCTCTCTCTTTAATAATAAGAAAGATACCCATGGCAACCTACACAATCTGGGACACACTGTATAATAGTATACTCATATAGATGAAACCATTCTTTCTAATACAGTTATTATACCTCTCTTAGATATAATTTATATATTTTTTCGCTCTAAAGAGACATTTTATATTTAAAAGACAATATATTTCCAATGTGAGCGGTTATATAAAGGGGGCGACGTCGTTGCGCCTATTTGTGTCTGGTACCCCACGTTTGCTTCAAACGGTGTTGCTGTTGCTGATTGTCGAGCACATTTCGTGCATACTTAAATAGCCGATATGAACTTACTTATTATTTGCTAATAATACACAAAATGCTTTAAATCTGTAAAAAATTGTGACACATTCATGTATTTCATACATGGGGGTCATAAGGTGTCACATTAAGCGCACTCGTATGGGGTACACTTTTTGTAGCAGGTGCAAGGTGAATGTTGCATGTACTTGACTATACCGTGTGTTCAAACAGTAATTACATAACTGTTGGCCATGGAATAATAAAATGATGTCTAATGCAAGCTTTATATACCAATTGACGTTTAGACACAGCCTTTCTAGCGCTATCTAGCGCAAGCGCCAGTACCTAACCGACAGTGTTGTGTTAGGTTAAGTTGCATGGTAAATGTATATAAATCAATTTTTGAAGAAATGGGTTCTGTATTATTTCAATTTAGACGATCACAGTAACAACTAAATTACTACACTATTAATCAAATTATAACAAGTAGGTAATCATTAAAATTAGAAATTATAATCTTTTTATTTCACACAATAGGGGTCTTGTATACATTATTTTTTAGATAAGGGAATATAAAGTGATCTAAAATAGTCAAGCGTGAGATCTAGGCGGATATTCTGGATTTGAACGTAAACTAATTATTCGATCGTCAAAAAATTCACGAAGGTAATTGAGGGAAGGTAATTGAGGGAAGGTAATTGAGGTTCTCTTGAGCGGTGTGGGCCGTCGCGCCATCTTTGCTGGAGCGCATCCTCATGAAGCTCATTATAAAATTCACGTACAATATTCCGATATCTCTGAGCAGTAACAGTTTCGTGGAAAAATATGGGTCCGATAATGCGTCTTCGAGACACAGCAATCCAAACACCAACTTGCAACGGGTGAAGGGGAGATTCGCGAAAAGTATGCGAATTTGCAGCACTCCATAACCTCATATTTTGTGAGTTCTCTTGCAAAAGTGTACGTAGTGATGTAGTGGGTTGCTCGTTCAAACGTTGACGAACACCATCACCTGTATTTTGACTACGAACTCTTGGCCTTCCAGCTCTATCTCTATGAGTAATACTACCTGTATCTTGGAATACATCAACACATCTTCTAAGAGCGCTGTAAAAATCTCCTTCAAGACAGCAATATCTGGAAATTGTTGCCGAAATTCCTCTAAACATGGCACCGCACTGTAAATCCATTCGCCGTTCTCTCGAACACCATTTCGAAAATATGACTCAATCATAAATGTTTTGTGTTCTATTGTAAAAACCAATATAATTGTAACTTAATTGAATTTTCAATATAACAACAACAGTGATGACAGTTAATGAATTTTAAAGCTTGCATTAGACATTACTTTAGTTTTCCATGGCCAACCCTTATGTAATTACTTTTTGAACTCACGGTATATTTTCGTGAAAGAGTGAGGTAACATTGGGGTACTTAAAGGGCCATTCAATTTACAACTTATGCAATTACGAGTAAATTCACAAACTAGAAATTCTTTTTTAACATATTGGCCTTTTATATACAATAATAAATAACTACTACAAAGAGATTGGCCATTCATAAAAAGCATACGTTTATAGTACTGTTTTAACAGGTTATATTTAAAATAACTTACAAACTACATGGAAAATTATTCTCCTGGGCATCTTCTTCTTCTTCTTCTTTCGTAGCCTAAATCTTCCACTGCTGGACATAGACCTCTCTTAAATCTCTCCATTCATTTCAATCCTGTGCAGTCTGAATCCAGTTAGTTGAAATTCTTTTGACGTCGTCGGTCCGTCTTGTTGGAGGTTTAGCTCTACTTCTATACCTTGTCTAGGTCGCCATTCAACTATACTTCCTGTCCACCTGTTGTCTTTCAATCTTGCCACATGTCCGGTCCAATTCCACTTCAGTTTAGTTAGCATGGTAACTGCGTCTACGACTTGTGTTCATTGTCTAATAGTGGCGTTAGGTACTCTATTTCTTAGTGATATCACCAGCATCGATCGTTCCATTGCTGTTTGGGCTACTCGAATTTTCTTGATGGTCTTTTTAGTTAGCGTAATCGTTTCGGCGCCATACTCAGAACTAGCAGTATACATTGATAAAAGCTCTTCTTTTTAAGCACTGACTTGAAGATGTTCTTTGTTTCCGTAGGCCGCTCATGTTAGGTTTATTCTCCTTTGCAACTCATGGTTTTGATTGTCTCTACCGATGGTTAACTCATGTCCTAAATATTTATATGAATATACTTGTTTGATTTTCACATCGGCTGTCGAAATACTGTAATTGAGAACAAAGTTTGTCATATATTTTACTTTTGAGTAATTAATGGCCAGTCCAACTTCATTGGAGGTTGTTTTCAGCTCTTGTAACATTGTATTCGATTCATCTATTCAATCTATGATTAGGACGAGGTTATCAGCGAAACGTAGGTGATTAAGTAGTTCCCCATTGATGTTAATTCCACGATGCTCCTAGTATAGAATTTTGTACAAATATTCCAACAGCGTCGCTAATAATTTAGCTGATATGACGAGAGGGCCAGAAAAAGTTTTTGTTGATCCACCGAGTCAAATGCCTTTTCATAGTCGACGAACACGAGGATAAGGGGTTTTTATATTCTATGCATTTTTCTATTAATAATTTAACTACTAGTAAATGATCGTGTGTACTAAATCCCGATCTAAATCCAGTCTGCTCTCTTGGCTGGTATAAATCAAGCTTTACGTTCATATAGTATATATTATTTAACCTGACGTCTAACGGCTTAACTGTTGGACAAGCCTCCAAAAACGATTAAAATTCTGAACGACCCAAGTGCTTTACAAAAATAACTGAGTAAATACTAAATACATGCGTAAGACCAAGACAACAATATTGGGCAGTTACTCATCGCTAATCGGTCAGAAATATAGCCTAATGCACAGTAATGTATTTTGTAAAGCGCTGTTACGTAAGGAGTATTATTGCGTACACATGTTAAGCCGGCCGGAGGCCAATTTCCACTTTCCTCCGCCCGGCTTAACATGTGTACACAATAATACTCCTTACGTAACAGCGCTTTACAAAATACATTACTGTGCATTAGGCTATATTTCTGACCGATTAGCGATGAGTAACTGCCCGATATTGTTGTCTTGGTCTTACGCATGTATTTAGTATTTACTCAGTTATTTTTGTAAAGCACTTGGGTCGTTCAGAATTTTAATCGTTTTTGGAGGCTTGTCCAACAGTTAAGCCGTTAGACGTCAGGTTAAATAATATATACTATACGTTTCGCTATTATTCTTGCAAATAGCTTGTACATGTGTGGGAGCAGGCTAAGAGGTCTGTAGTTCGACAGGTTTGTAATATCGCCTTTTTTTGTGTATGAGGGTGATGATGGTATTATCCCATAGCGTAGGTGTTCTTCGTTGTATAACACATTTATGATATATCGACTATAGGCCTTTAAAAACAGCTGGTCCTCCTTCTTTAATTGCTTCTATAACAATCCCATCGTTGCCAGGGACTTTGTTATTATGCATTTCTCTTGTGGCTGTTGCAATTTCATTCAAACTGATTTCAGGCAATTCTTCCGATCCTTGGTTTCTGCTATACGGTATATCTTCTGGCTCTGCAGGGTTTGTATTTTTATATAAATTCAGATAGAAGTTCTCAGTGATTTTCAAAAACTCAGGTTTATTCGTTATGATTTCTCCGTTTCCATTTCTCAGTTTCAAAACCTTTAGACTTTCGTTCTGCTCGATTGCTTCGGTTATATTAGTGGTGTTATATCTTCGAAGGTCTTTCCTAACCTGATTTGATATTTCTTTGTTAATTTTTCTGTAGTTTTCTGAGTTTTGTTTTTCATTTCCCGGCGCCGTTTTATCAGAGATTTTGTACAATCGCCAATGTTGTTATTATGCGGTTGCTTCTGATAATGCTTATATAATAATGTCATTAATTTCTTCGATGTTGTTTCTCTCGTCTATCTGAAGTAGTCGTTCTTCTATCATGTCTCTATATTCCCGCGATTTTTCAACTTTTGTCCGTTTTCAACCTTCACCCTGCTTTCTGATAAGAGTATCTCTTTCGCGTTTGATGTTGACAGCTATTGTAGTTCTCACCAACCGATGGTCACTTCCGATGGAGAATTTCTTTAAGACTTCAACGTTGTGTATAATTTTTCATTTATCTGTAATTATAAAGTATATTTCGTTTTTGGTGACACCATCTGGATCCATGTCCACTTTCTGTTTTCCTTCTTTTTGAAGGAGCTATTTATTATATATAGTTTGTTATGCAGGCGCAATGCTAATAATGTGGCGCATCTCTCATTTCTTTCATCTATTCCATATTGTCCAATCGACGTTCCAGCTTCGTCTTCCTTGTATCCTATCTTCGCATTAAAGTCGCCTATAAAAACGCACAATTGCGTATAGGACTGTATAATGCGTTCGGGTATAGTTATATGCCCTAGCGATATCTTCGTTGAAATTGTCTATTTCTTCATCAGAGCTTTGCTATGTAGGTTCATAAGTTTATATTATTTTGATTTATATCTGTTGTTTAGTTTTAAAATTGTATTTATAACTCTTGAACTTATATTTCCTCTGTCTATGATGTTTTTTGTTGTCTTTTATGTATTATAAGTCCGACTCCTATCAAGGAGGCTTCATATTCTCCTTTGTGGTATAGTATACTTCCTGACTTTAGAGATAGTTGACTTACGTGTTCTTCGTACTTCGCTCAGTCCTACCACGTCCCACTGTATATGTGTTAGTTCTTATAATTGCAGTAGTTTCTCCTCCGATGAAAGTGTTAGTTTGTTGTATGTAGCAATGTTCAACCGTCGTGTTTTTGGTTTAGATCTGATTTTAGGGTGGTTTTGCGAATTTTTGCCTCCCCCAGAATCCATGAGGCTGACCTTCTCTTTGAAGGTGTGGGAGTTGGGACTACTGTTTTAGAATTCGCTATTTTGAAGGGGGGTATAGGATTTGAAAAGCCACGTTATCCTACTGCGGGTGGGCGTGATGGATATAGGATGTGGGAGGGATAGAATGCGGGAGCGTATAGGATTAAGGTTATAGGACATGGTTTCGTCGCAGAATTGGGTATGGTAAAAACCATGAGCTGGCGTGGGCAAGGTCGTTAGTCCTTGATGCAGGCCTGTCCTTCACCGGGATCGTAACGGAGTTCCTACCCGCTGTTGGACATATTAGGAGAATAATGGTAATAGAATCATTTCTTTAGTTTGGTAGTTCCAGGCTTTTCTTTTTCATTTAATTTCTTTAGGTGTTAGAAAATATGGAAGATGTGGTTAATATCAAAGACCGCGGAGTCTACTGGGTACAGTAGCGAGTTGCGACGAAAGATGTCTTGAGTTCGATTGCCGGGAACCGCCATAATATTTAGATGGTTCATTCAAACGGAATTTCGGTCTCTAATAAGTCGACTCAGCTTTAAATGAATATCTAGGGGTATCACGGGGTGGTAATAGTAGGCGGCTGGAGCGTAATACTGGCCACACTACCTTTCTCGTATTGTCGACTGGCAATAGCAAAATTAACAGCTGTACCTTCTACTTTCCCACAGACGTCGCGACGCAATAAAAGGAGACTATTCTTATTATTGTTATTATAACACATTGTTGATTAATCAAGAATAACATCTTAAACAGGTTTAGAGTTTCGTTTTATTTTTAATACCGAACCTTTTTTAGTAGTAAACTTCTACTATTAATAAGTTTCTAATATGTTACTATATTGCAGCCTTGCTACCCAGTGAAGATCATCGTGCTGCTTATTTACTATACACTGCTATTTACAATAGAAGATTTTGAATCAAGTAGTGTTGCCAAGTTAAATGAGACTGAGAACTTAAATAAGAATAGCTTGGAAGTTAGATATTATTTCCATTGTTTTTGTTAGAGAACAACATACACATCTTATGCTCGCAATTGTAAGAAGAAATAAGAAAATTAATAGGGTATGATTGTGTAAAACGGTTTAGGAATTGACTATAACCGAAACAAGTAACCGAGAAAAGTTCAGGAAAACGTATATGAATAATATACCAAACGAAAGTAAGCGAACAGATTAATTACACACAATCTGGTTGAATCTTATATTAAAATATGAATCAAATAGTTTGTGTAAGTTTATAGTTCTGATTTGTATAGTCTAAGTAATTTACAAGTCTTTTATGCTCGATAAGTGCTTGCGGCGATGTAAATTGAAAATATAAATTTAATCTATATAGTCACAAGTTTGACTAATACAAATCGACGGAGAAACTTTCCTTCAAGTTTAAAGGATATCCAAATATGTCATACCACTAATTTTTATTTCCTGCGGATAGAAATATGCCCTTCAAATAAAACTGTCAATCAAATATATATTAAAGTGTTACTCCAACACGTAATACATTGCGGCATTTAAACAGGAAAGTAGCTAATGAATACAATTTGTTAAGTTCTGTTGAAGCCGGTTAAGGAAAGCAATTAAAAAACATTTGAATCGTTTTGGAAAATGTAAAACGTTAGCTAAACTTGTGGAATGTCGTGTTAGTTTCTTTAGGTAAAGTCACTCGATATCTTATTTATATTTATAAATACGTATATAATCGAGTTGTTAAAGACTGATCCTCAGGATTGAAAATATTTCCTCGTTATATCCGTTAACGTAATACCCAAGAAACTTAAAGATATTATTTACAGAATTCATATTTAAAGTGTCATCTTTAGCAACAGTAAAACATTTTCACGTTGAGAATTACTTATAGGCTATAGTGCATTGTCAGATTGAGTATGAAATACGTAAACATTCAGAAAAATGTCGGAATCTTACCCATTACCAGATATTTTTCTGTAAGATTGCTTCAAGTTAAGTGTTTACTGAGTTACCCAGGTTTACATATATTTATCTTTCTATTTATTTCAGAGAAGACCGATCGCCGTAGACGTGAAACAATACAGTAAACAAAGCAAATTAAAATATTTTATATGCATACGCTTGCTGTATTCGGAATCTCCTAGTATCTGAGCTCCTGTTAAGTGAGTATAAAAGTATACAAGGTTGGTCATTTGTGTGTCAAAGTCCAACATTTCCATTATTAAAATGATTTATACTTTTAAAAGTACTGTAATGCCAAAATGCGGACATTCAAGCTATTTTTAGAACGAATCATCGTCAAGATACTATTTTTAAATAGAACACCCTGTACAGTGGTGCGAAAAAGTTTACATTACCCAAGAAAATAATACTTTCTTGAAGTTTAGCTACATTTTTGTCATAGTTTCCAAAAATTACTTTTAAATATTTGATTATAATAAAAATGTCAACCACGTATCTCTTAATTAGGTATTTAGAGCTCCATAAAGAACATTTAAGGTAAGTTCTTTTCTAAAATCGATAATCAGTTATTAGCCCATTTTCTAATGAGATCATTAAACTGCATTTAACATGAAACGTAGAAGCATAATTTGTAGAAACACTTATTATGATCTGAGTATATATATATATATATATATATAAACTGTGGACCAGTTGAACGAGTTCAGGACTGAAACCAATACCACCCTGACCACAAATAAACAAAAAGAAAAGTTCAATCGGTTCCAATCAGAACAGAATCCAACATACATCACCGAAAAGTCACAGTCACCGAAAGTGGTCTACAACCTATCAAGTCACCAACTGGATGAAGCAGCCCAAAATGTCCTAGCTAAAGGATTTAACTTCGCAATCGCCCTTAGCCACCTACCAGTTGAAGACATAATATGTGGAGTTGAATCAGCAGTCTCAGTACTAGCCAAAACCACAGCTGAAGTTATACGCCAAGACATTTCTCATGTCCTACGAACCTCCAAACCACCAAAAAGGAATATATCATGCGAAGAAAACCAAGGTCTACAGTAACTAAGGAAGAATGAAAACAGCATCATACTACCTGCAGACAAAGGCAACGCAACAGTAGTTATGGACACTACGGAATACAACTCCCAGATATATTCTCTACTACAAGATCGAGCCTACCAACCCATCACCACGGATCCGACTACATACTTAGAAAAAACTACAAAAACCAAGATTAAACAGAGCCCTATCACCGAAGACATACAACGACAGCTGATACCCAGGGAGAAATAATCCAGATGTCCGATACTCTATGGGTTGCCAAAAGTACACAAACCAGGAGCAGCTCTCAGGCCAATTGTCAGTTCAATAGGATCCCCCCTACAACAGCTGGCAAGATACCTGGCAAAACATCTGCAACCTCACACCGAAGAAGCCGCATCTTACGTTAAGAGCGCAAATCATTTCATCGAGTTACTGAGGAAGGAAAAAGTAGAGCCAGGCTGGTTACTAGTAGCCAAGCCAATCACAGCATATATAATAAATAATAGACCAGCCATTCAAAGAGTGTCACACTAAACCGTGGTCGACTAATTCATATACATCAGAGCCATTATCAATAATGAAGAAGAAAGTACACAGGAAATTAAAACACGCAATGAAATTACTAGAAATGCTGCTCGCAACTTGCAAAAGTACAGTTGCTGTACGGTGCAGAATCGTGGACTGTGAAAGCACAAAATCGAAGAAGACTCGAGTCGTTTGAAGTGTGGTGCTAGAGAATGGTACTTCGCTTACCACGGACAGCGAGTCGAACAAACGAATCCGTCCGTGACGAAATTAGGGAGACCAAACAGTTATCGCAAATTGTAAACCAACGTATATTAAAATACTTCGGACATATATCACGCAGGGAAGATGTCTATCAAAGTGATCAAAAAATACTATGAGACGGTAAAAATTGAAGATAAACCCCGCAGTGGCCGTCCAAAAGAAACATCAGTGAGAGACGAAAGTCTATTGCGGAGGACGAGTCTAGAAGACAGAAGTCTTAATTCGACAGATTTAACCAAAATATGTTCCAAAGTCACTGGACTTCTTATATCTGGACATAGGGGTTGCAAAGCTCGGAAGAAACCTCTACTACCAGAAAAACAAAAGCTTCACCGTTTGGGATGGGCAAAGGATCATCACGATTGGGTCCATGACCAATTGCAGTAGGTACTAGATAGTGATGAATCTACCTCTAACATTAGCAATCATGCTAGAATCACGTATGCTAGAAGATTTCCTGGAGAAGAATTTTCATGGCAGTAACAGGAGAAGATATTACCTAGTGAAAAAGAGTTATTTCCTGACAAAACCTTTATCTTTCAAGATGATAATGCTCCGTACCACAGAGCAGAGGTTATTCAATTTTAGATGTCGGCTAATAAAGTTAAAAGAATAGACTGGCCAGCACAATCCCTGCACCTACATTCTATAGAAATCTTATAGCAGAGGATTTCTAACATTATTTCGACAAAACAGCCCACAAAACAAGGTTTAATTAATCGAATCCCTAATTGATGCCTGTTATCGTTATATAAAATAAAGGATGGCCTATTAAGTAATAAAATAGTTTAAAATCAATTTGTGTGTATTGTAATAAACGTTTAGGTGTAGACTACATTATTATATACTATGTACAATTTTTCTTTTTTGAATAATGTTTATATATGGAATTGTTTCCGTTCTTTCTATGGATCAACATTAGGGCTATTATTATTATTAGTATTGTGTTTATGTACCTGTATTATATTTGCGAAATGAAAAATATTTGAAAAAATGGGTTTAAACTGCAATTTATCTGTGCAACTGATGCAGAACTTTTTTACAACACTGTATATTTTTACATTTTTGAATTCAGCGTAAATTAATTTTGCTAACGATCTCGTGTTTTTTTTATTTTCGATGAACCATTGTCGAGTTTATCTAACAAATATGAAAATTGTAGTCTGCGCAAGGTTTAACAAATTAATTCGGTGTGTAAGTGTAACAATTAATATAAAATCCATATTTCGTAGTTATGTAGCCAACGGCTGTACTAAAACGACACAACCACTAAATATTAGTTGTACTATACAAGGTGTATACATCAGCGTAAATTTAATTTATTTCAAACAGCATTTTTTTGCTTTTTTTATTTAGAATACTCTGTATATTACTATATTTATAAATTTTCATGTAAATTCCCCATTCTATTTTTATGAATATTATCCCTATACCTAAAATCGATATTTTGAGGAACTTTTTTTCTTCTGTCAACGTCATTCTACTCACAGTGACCAAAAATCAATCGCCATAAATAAGCGCAACTTTTCTCTAGTTTAAGCGACTTCGTATCTCTTACCGTTTCCGAGATGCCAATGGTGAGTGTCGGAAAATTCACCACCCTGTACAGGATGCAGTGGTCCTATCAATTGGCCACCTACATCGCTAGACATTACGAAAATTGATTTTCTTCTGTGGGTACATGTAAAACATATTGTGCACCAGATCGCTACAAATACTGCAGAAGATATGAGGCAACGCATAATAGATGCTTTTGATTGCGTTATGTCGTTGCGGGTAGTAAATATGCAGTTTTTGAAAAGACTGATATGTGTGTTGATTATAATGGAGGTCACATAAAAAATTTGTCATAAATAAACACTTGAATTGAACTAAAAGCGTTTATCTATGTTATTTATAATAAATGTTGTCACTGTATATCAAAATCATGACTCTACAGCCGTCGGCTAATGAGATATCATATAATTGTGGAGAATTAACTTCCCAATTAAAAAATATAAAATATACCGAGTGTTGCATTTGAAAAAGCGAGATAATGCTCGTTTAAATAAAATAAAATTGTCCTGATGTTGAATACTCCATGTATAATAGAATTGATAATTGGTTATTTTGCCGATTTAGTACATCACCTGAGCATAATTGCGAAATACGTGTTTGTAATTAATTGTAATACTCACGCACCGAATTAATTTGTTAAACCTTGTGCCGACCAAAATTATCTAATTTTTTAGATAAACTCGGCAGCGGTACATCCAAAATAAAAGAAAACAAGAAATTCCTTATAGATGTTTTTTTGTAGCGAACCACCCTCTATATTTAAAAACATATTTATAATGTGCCGATATTGGCCTTTGAGGCACTAATGAGCAACCCTGTATCCATACTGATGCAACCTACTCGAATTCACTTACAGAACATTAACTTTAAATACTTTCTTTTTCTTTTGGAACTCAGTCGGGAGTACTATGAATGCTAATTTCTAAATTAGCACTTAGCTATATTCAGTATCTTGCCAGCATATAAGCATTTATTAACACCATATAATCTACAAAACTTTTAAATGTGTGATAAAAAAACTTTCGTTCCTTTTTATTCCGCGATATTGCTTAGCCTCCTTTTCTATGATTTTTCTGCTTGTCCAAGGTATTTCCCCAACAACGTAATCCCAAGTCGCGCTCGGTCTTCCTTTTCCTCTTTTACTTTGTATGTTCTATATTTGTTCAACTGACCGTGCATTAATATTCCTTATAAAGAAATTGATAATGCAGTTGAAATCGGAGATAACGATCCACGACGGACGTGCAAAATGAGTTGGCTATATCCGGAATTTGTAATAAAGGATGATGAAAAAATTTCATGTATTAAGTATTTATTTACAGAGCACATCAATTCATAACCAAAAGACACAAGAACTTTTCTTTAATTTTTCATTATCATCTGGTCATACGGAAGCATAAATTAACACTGGAACAGGAGATAAGATAAGATTGGATAAGTAATATTGGTAAGCCCAACTAGAAATCCTGTTCCGTTTACAACTTAAATACCGAAACCATCTAGAAACTGCGAACAATTTATTTTCTTAGAAAAAAAAAACATAACCTAAACATCCCAAATGATAATTTCCTAAAAACGTTCTCACCCTTCTACAGTTCAAAAATACTAAGAGCTCAAACTGCAACTCCGAACAATATTATATACTTTCCTAAGAAAAACAACCACCTAAACATCATCGGAAGTGCATTATTTACGGGTTCGTTATAAGTAAGGATTTTTGTAATAGATCTTATACAGTGTGTACCAAAACGTACCGTATTTCAAAGATGATTTCCAGAATTTATGTAGAGCCGAAAACTCCATATAAACATATGTCCTAAACGTAACATTTAACGTGTTATTATTTATTTCATAATTTCTGTAGCTAAAATTCTTTGGCGTAATTCCTCTACCGTACGCACTTCAGTTGCACAAACAATCTGTTTCATATGAGCCGAAAGATAAATATCTAATGGAGGCAGGTCCGGTGAACGCCACACTACGGGTTTTCGTACTCCAATCCATCTTCCCGGAAAATGTGCGTTAAGCCAAGCTCTAACACGAAGATATGAATGTGCTAGACAGACGATAATTAAGATTATCACTTAACATATTAACACTACATGTATGTTGAAAATTCGAGCGTGTTCTTATATGAGGATTTTCTGCAGCCCATTCATGATAATTTAGATAATTACTGATACCATCTCGGGTGAAACAAACTTCATCGGCCTATAAAATATGCAAATTTTGAATATTTTCTACCCCATTACAAAATCTTCAACGAGCTTCAAAATCATTACCTAGAGCTGGTACTCTTTGATGATGATATGGATGTAAGCGAGCAGTTCTTATTATTCTCCACACCTGGTTTCTACATACTCCAGTACGTAATGCAATTCTTCGCACACTTAAAGACGGATCTTCTTGTAATATATCAAGAACTTGTTCATCTTCGTTTATGGGTCTACGGACAACTCCTTGGCCGCCTGCATGCCTTGTATTGAAAGTGCCATGTTCCCTCAGCTGACAATGTGATTAGAAAAAACTGCACGCTTAGGCAGTCTTCTATTGGGATATCTTCTACGATATACTTGTTGTGCTGCTAAATCATTTCCATCACACAGACCGTAAACATAATGAATATCTGCATATTCTTCATTTGAAAATAACATTGGCATTATGAATCACTTGTGAATTACGATGGGAATAAGGATACAAAGACGAAGCCAATAACTACAGTACCACAGTATAAACTGACAAGTTACAAACAATAATTTATTATAAAAGGTGTTCAAATATTACCAAACAAAAGACGCGATCATGGCAATTAGATCAGTATTTCAGAAATCTGTTGAACTAAAATTTAAGCCACATAATCTATGAAATAAACAATAACTCGTTAACGGTTACCTTTAGGGCATATCTTTGTATGGAGTTTTCAAATCGAAATAAGTTGTGGAAATCATCCTTGAAATATTGCTCGTACATTTTGCATATCTTCCATATAAGCGACTTCAACTGCTTTCAAAAATTTAAAACTGTAAAATACGTATTAAGAGTGACATCTGAAACTAATAATATCTATTCCATATTATCGACTATTACACCCTGCTTCTGTCACGATTTGGAGTATTTCTCTGTATTTGTATGTCACTACCCACTATTATCTACAGTATAATTTATAATAGCTAGAAATCTGCGTTTTGTGAATTTCCTCATAACGGTGGCTAACTGAAAACATATTTAACCAATGCACTTACAAGTATTTCACTAACGTGACTGAAAATACATTGCGGGGATCAATCTAGAACCTTGCTATAACATAGTATCTGTATGGTTTCATAGCAACACGTTCCGGTAAAATTTTCACATCTTTGTTTTTATCAATTAATCAAGTCGTTAAAAGTAAGTCATTAAAACTCAATTGTTTTACCCACTAAACTGTTTCAAATTATTATGATTTAGGATATTTTAAGTTTAATATAAAATACTGAAATGTACTTTGAAATGTCAACATTAAATAAGCGCCGGTGCCACTGGATTCCCCTATGTGGATGTAATCTAAAAAAGTAAAATATCTATTCTATCACTTTTCGTAGTGTAAATAAAGTTTAATACTATAATTTGGGCACTTAAAGCGCTTTCAACAATCCCAGGGTTTATATAAATTAAACATCTGACATCCTTAGTACAACAAACCAATTTATAAATCGCCGAAGGGTAATAGGGTAATGGTAGACTTCTATGTGGGGACGGGTTGAACCGATCTCGAACTCCCAACAGGGATCACCGGATTCTCTTCTGTAGAACCACTGTTAACAAGTGAGCTCCCTTTGCGCCCTCCAATTTTTATGACTTTCATAGCTGCCGCTAGATTCATTTCACAATTCTTCTTGAAACCACAATCTTCCAGAATGTTTTCTAAAAACTTATATAAGATTTCTTGTTGGAAAATTAAGTAGAGTTCAAATTCTGTAGGCTACGAGAATTGGATAAAGGAATTACAATATAAAGGTTCTATCTTGTTTCTGACAATTTATTGCCTGTTTCTAGTAGAGCATGGAAGATAGTGCACACGTCTATTACATCATCCTGAAAAGTCTTAGTAGGTGCGTACAGAACATATGCAGCTACTTACTGATAACTGTACATATAACTTAAGCATTAATATATGTATGCGTTCTCTAAAACCATATAACAAAAATTGTGAAAAAATATCAAAAAATAATATTTACTATTGGGAAATAACATGCATCACAATAATGTATTCATTTCGGAAAAATCTTCTGACATACATATGTATATTACCATAACTATTTTCTTTGCAAACTCTTTAATAGTAAGTAATCGAAATAAATACGATAGTATAATGTAAAATGACGCGCCAGTGTGGTCCAGTGGTAGACCACTGGGCTCCGGTGCGGAAGGTCAGAAGTTCAAACCTCCGGCTAGTTGTCTGGCTGACGGCGCTTTAAATAATTGGGTACCTGCGTTCGAATAAAAATGGGGTAATAATGCGGTTGGCTAATGTGTGATGGTCACCACATCACAACGTGTCATTAATTTGGCAGGCGACAACCGGGCATGAGAGCAAGGATGAGGAGCTCTGACCTTCCGCCTTGCAGGACAAACCCCTTCATGGGTTGTAGAGCCTCACTATTATCATTATAAAGTAAAATGAGATATTTATGCAGAAAAAGCAGCAAGTAAAACTGTTAACTAATATTATACATAAACATTTACAGATATTTTCAGTTATCAAAAATTTAACTATACTGTTAATAATGACGTATTTTCTATTTGTAACAATCAAAAGATTACGGTGTTCGTCTTGGAGTATATTTCTGCACTTAACGTTACATTATTTTACACGATGTTACAGAAGAATATTTAAATAAATAAGATTTTCGAAAGAATCGTTAGAACATTTGCCATTGGAAGTATCCAATTATTTTCACTTACATGTTAGTACAAATATCTATTAGTAGTTAGTTAGTTCTCTTGCTGTATATAATAGATTGAAAATTTTGAACTAATAGCAGAACGCGTCGCAAGCAATTTTTAAGGTTCCAAACATTTAATAATATTTAAATGTCAAAATATACGGTTTACTGTTCATCAGTGACAGTTTTTGAATGAGAAAAAAAGCGAACTTTGCAAATTACGTCAACAGAAGGTGAAATATGAAAGTGATAAACCTCCTGTAAATTGATAACATAGCAGTGGAAGGTTAGAGCGGAAGACGACCGCGGGAACGCCAGGTTTAATCAGAAAGTCACGAAACGCGACGCGCAAATTTAAAAAGGTAAAAAAGCGAATTTCTATAAACCGTCCATAAAGGGATAACAAGCGTAGCGCAAGGATAATGTAGATGGCACGTGCGCGAACGCAGAGCGAAACAGAGAACGCGAGGTCAGGAAGCCGAATATTTAAATAGATAAATGAAACGAATTTACAATAATGATAATACTGATAAACAGAGAAGAGCTCAACACAACAGCATAGATAAAGCTTTCCGAAGATTATTATTCAAAGCAGCAAGAACTCCGCAAAATGAAAAATAGGAAGAACACCTGAGAATGGAATTTGAAGAATTCTAACCTAGCAAGATGCAAGCACTGTTCAATAAATTAAAAAAAGTAATTAGAACGGAAACGACCAAAAACAACGAAAACTTGCAAAGAAACATATGCAGTAGAATTAGAAGAAACCAAGAGCGAGCTAAAATCGCCAACGCGGAAATAAAGAATTTAAGAGAAGAATTACGATAAAATAAAGAGATGTGGAAGCAAGTAAGAAGAAACTTGATAAACAAAAATGAGGACCTGAAAGAAAAATTTGAAAGAGAACAAAGGGTAAGCAGCATGGTACTGACTGGTCTTAAGCTGTAAATGATCGTGAAAAGAGAAGTGATAGAGGAAGTGAAGAACCTCAAATCAACTGGAACAGGAGCAAATACGGGAATAGTAGATATATGGACAAGAATTTGTAGCAAATTCGGCGTAAAGATATAGAGGTGGACTGAAAAGTTAGAAACCTTTAAAGCAGCAAAAATATGCGGAGTCAAAAATAACTTCGTCAATAGTGGAATTAATTAGGGAAAGAAAAAGGGACGCAACCACTTTCGCATTACTTCAGGGGGAACTCTTACTACTAACTACTAACTAACGACTAACTGCTAACTCTGTTAACTGCTAACTCCTAACTACTAACTACTAACTACTAACTACTAACTACTAATTACTATCTACTAACTACTAACTACTAACTACTAACTACTAGCTACTAACTACTAACTACTACCTACTAACTACTAACTACTACCTTCTAACTACTAACTACTAACTACTAACTACAAACTACTAACTACTAACTACTAACTACTAACTACTAACTACTAACTACTAACTACTAACTATTAACTACTAACTACTAACTACTAATAAAAAATTTAGGAGGAAAAGTAAAAAGTTATGACATGGATATTTTGTATGCTTATAGTTTAAAGCAAATTTGTTATGTCATGTACGTAATGCACAAATTTATCTTATACAGAGTGTTTTTAAAAGATAGCAAATATACGAGGTGCTGATTCCTTTTTTCAAAATAAGCAGGAAACTTCCTATGAACAGTGGTCAAAAAATGTTTTCTAACAGAGATACAGCCCTTCAAAGGTGCATCAGCGAGGTTGTTTTTTTTAAATAAGGTGTGAACCCTTTAAGCTATAACTTGCAATAACTTAGCCCAAAGAGCCCCAAATGGGTGAAGGCTCCGGTAGATTTTGTAATTTTTGTAGGAGCCACTTCAGTAGAAATTATGAAAAAGTGAACCTTTCCACACGAAAAGGTACTTCTGTTGAAAATCTGAACCCACACTGTATAATTCTAACCATTATGGTATAAGCTAAAGCTAATATGGTCTGTAAAAAATATGCAAATTCTACTTTGCTTACTAGCATAAAATAGTAATCAATATTGTAAAATAGCAGTGATTTTATTTATTGTGTTCGTTTTGCTACAAGAACACGAAATATTTATAGTAGACTTCTATTTTTGTACTATAATCACCAGAAAGATGGTAACAAGCAAAGTTAATATTTTAGTTATAAGCTTTTATGAATAAAGCTTAGACAAGAAAAACATTTAATTTTCACTCTGAGTGAAAAACTTTTCCGATCATAGTTCATACTGTACGATACCACTTATTGATTCAATAATATTAAAAGGGCTGATAAGTAGTTATATACACTTTAGTACTAAGAAATGTAATCAGGAAGTTGACTTTCGAAGTTTGGTCTAAATATAAAGTTTGGAGCTTCGGAACTTTAATTTTCTATACATTACTGTCATATACATTTGCTGTACAAGGATGTACATATTTCGAAATAGATTCCGTCGACTTACTAAAATTGCTTTGAGACATCCGCTTGCTAAACAACTTTACAATCACCTAATTAATATTAATGATTTGTGGTTCCTTTTTAATATGCAGCGTCATTCAATTTGGAGTTTTAACGGAAATATCCAAAACTGTAACATGTAGTTGTATTTACGACACAATTTTTTGTGATGTTTCGTAACCGTGCTGGAGTCATGTATAATAGTAAGAAACTAAGTAGTGATAATATTTCAATCTGCATCTTCAGAGTTCTGTTGCAACAAGATTTAAGGAATTTTATAAACTATTTATCACCTGCTTCCTAGGAGTGGTAGTAAAAGTTCCCATAGGAAAACCTTGTGTAACTTTACTACGTACGAAGCATTCTTTCCTAGTGATATTAGAGACCTTAACAAATTTAATATCATCTTTTATGCTCAACACCACTCCAGCTATATGTCTGCTGTTACAATAGCACCGAATAATCGCATATTCAGCAATGTTAATGGAGGTTTCATGAAGATTTATTTCAGCAGATACCTTCCGTTCAACATTTTCTATTCATATTCGTTGTTGTTCAGTGTTGACGATATTGTGTTGGATTGGCTTTGAAACTAGTAAATTATATTACAATGTGTTAAACTAGATCAAGGAAGGTGAAAGCTGGTAATTCTCAAAATTGTTTTGTTTCTCTAGAAATACATTTCGATCGATTAGCAGCAATCGGCAGTTCTTGTGAGCACTACACTTGCCATAGCTATTTAACCACCGCGGTATTATATAGGGTGTTACAAAGTTGACACTCGTTCCATAGATACATTTTGATGCCTGCTTGCTTTCACTTACCCTTTTTCTTTCTAATGCTTTCATATATTGCGAAATGAATTAATCTATACAGGCTAGGTATAATATTTCTACTTATACAGGGTTTCTCAAAATTGACACCCATGCCCAAAGGTTTACTGACCATCGTCCTTGATAAGATCGTTCGTATATTAAATGAGGGTTTTCATCTCTTCATATGCAGATTTATGATACCCGCCTCAGTAAATGTGGATTTATAGCTACCCAGAATATTTTCATTAAAATGTAGACCATTGTTTACGCTATATAACAACCATCATAAAAATTGACTCAAAGATCCCTATCCCCGTTATGCAGAGCTTGGATTCTTTGAGGCCTCAATGGATCCACAATATTTCTCCTTAATAATCTATGTATCTTTTGGAAATAAGTTTGGGACGGTAAAATTCGGAGGCTTGCACTTGGTTCCGCCTCAAAAAATTCAAGAACTTGCTCTTCTTGATCGTTCTGCCTGATTTTTAATTTACCTGTTTCCAGTAACTTTTGTTCTACACGTCTTACAATATTTGCATCAGAGTACTGACGAATTGGAAATGTGGCATTGTTATTACATGCAACTATTTTCCATATATAGACGTAATCTCTATTACAATGGTATAGTTCCAGTTTAAACAGAAAATGGAGAAGGAATTAAAAATAATTATGCTTTTCATTATGACAGAACGATTCTTAAATGTAAACATCACCATCGCTACTTAACTGAATTATGTTACATAACTAACTGGAATGACCGTGGGATATAATTTATTATTTACCTTTTTATCGTACCACGATAACGAATGACAATCAGAAAAAGCTCGACTCTCATTTATCGATTTGTTTTGTTCCCCGAGTTAATTCTGAAACACCCTGAATAATAACTACAAATTGTACAGAGTGGAGAAGTGAAAAAGATATGTTCCCGATGGATCCGCATAATTTGAACGAAGCCAAAAAAAGGATCGTGTTAATTGATGTCAGAAAATGGTCGTGGTCATGCGTCCGTCAGTGATGAATTTCGTGAAGGTCGACCAAAATTAGTTGTTATTCCAAAAAACGTCGATGCTGTGCGCAACATGATTGAAGAAGATCGGCATGTGACTTAAAGTGAAATAGAGGCATCCTTAGGCATATCGACGACTGCGGTATATTCGATTTTGCATGAATATTTAGATGTGAGAAAGATCTGTTCCCGATGGATTCTGCATAATTTCACCGAAGTTCAAAAAGGGCTCGTGTTAATTGGTGTAAGGAACTGCTCAAAAAATTCCACCGAGGAACCGCAAAATCAGTATACAACATCGTAACAGGTGTTCGTATGAACCGAGAACTAAGCAACAATCCATTGTTTGGACGTTCCAAGGAATCCCACTGAAGTTGTTCGTTCACGAAGCACTTCCAAGAAAATGATCGCTGGCTTCTTCGGTTGTACTGGATATGTTGCAACCATTCCTTAAGAGGATCGAAGAACAGTTAACGCTGAATGGTATACAACAATTTGTTTGCCAGAAGTCATTGACGAAATCAGGAAAAACCACCGAAAACGTCGCATCATACTTCATCATGACAGTACCAGCTCTCACATAGCACGTTACACAATTATTTATTTGAAGGAGAAAAACATCGAATTAATGTATCTTTGGTTGCACTGGACATGTCGCAACAATTTCTTTAGAGGATCGAAGAACAGTTAGCGCTGAATAGTATACGACAATTTATTTGCCAGAAGTCATCAGAAGCTGCCGAAGCCTTCAAAAACCATGTTTTTGAGACCACAACTTCAGAGTGAAAAAAATACTTGGAGAATTGCTTTTAACGCATGCAAAAGTGTATAAACCTTAAAGCCGAATATTTTAAAAAACAATAAAACAGTTTGTTCCAAAATTTTTTTTTCTTTCCTACTTTTTGTAAAAACTTAAAAGGCTGCCCTCGTATGTTACATAGACTACCGTTAGTAATTTTACACAGTTTATTCTAAAATTAGCTGATCTAGGAACCCATAAGGAAATTGTCGTGTAAATGATTCCGTAAGGTCAAGCTTATTTAAGGAAAATGTTTGCGGCAATTGCATTTTGAAAAACTTGCTGCTACATGTAGGCTGTAATGTTAAGTTTTGAAATAAATTAGAAACGAATGGAGAAACCTAAAAACCAGATTCTTTGAGAAGACTTATACATTGTATTTTTTTCGAAGTGGATTATTGTCATATTATGTATGCAGAGTTGAATGTTCATGTAAAATTGAATGTACTGCAGTCTTCGATATGCCTAAGGATGCCTCTATCTAGCTGTAAGTCACATGGTGATTTTCTTCTATCATGTTGATTGTTGCGCACAGCGTCGATGTTTTTTGGAATAACCACCGATTTTAGTCGACTTTCACAAAATTCATCGCTGACGGACACACGACCACGACGAAATTATGCAAATTAATTGTAACAGTCATTTCTGACGGTGCTTTGTTACCAAAAGTTGAACGAAGCGATTCTATGCATTGTTGTTGAATTGGACGTTTACTAAAATCCTAAAAATCATCCAACAAAAACCTTCATGTGAAATTTCCATTTTTTAACAAAATAATTTTTTTAAGCGCTCACTGTAAACAAACTACTCGGTCCATTTCTAAGCTGTCACTGTTTTCGCGGTAACAAATGTCAAATTTTACGAAAGTAGTAATGTTACATCTCAATAGCGTCACCTAGTGGTCGTTTGTAAAAGCTTAACAGGCTGCCCTCGTATTCGTAACTTGGATTTCTGGTGACACGGTGTGATTTAAAAATACCGAGGATTAAGGATTAAAAATGTACCAACACCTTAAAAACAATTTTTAATTAATTATACTCAGATATTTAAGGCACGTAATTATTAAACAAAACTATTTTCGGAATGCAAGACCTATTCTATATCATTTCAACTAAAAAATATATTATAAGTATTTACAATTCTAAAAGGATAGAAAGTGCATAACATAACCTCAAAAACCACAAAAAATGGCTGAAATAATATTTATTTTTCCACGTTATTATACTACTATTTATTTATAGCGTCTATAACTTAATAGCTGGGGAAAAAATCATGTCACTCCGTGGGTACAACCGCTTGTTACGATGCAAGGAGTTCCGATTCAATTTCTAGGAACCGCCACAATATCTAGGCGGTTTCTTCAAATCAGATTTCGGTCTGTCTGCTCACTCAGCCTTAAATGACTATCTACAGCTAACACCCTGAGGTAATAATAGGCGGCTGAAGCGTAGTTCTGGACATACTACGTCTGCTCGTAAAATATCGAGAGCAAGAATATGTTTTTTAAACTGGATTAAGGTTTCTTATCCAAGAGAATTTATTTGCACAAATTCTATTCACCTGTTGAATGGATAAATATCTTGAGCTAATGTAGGTTTTAAACTCCCAATTGTAATTCTAGCACTATTATGGAATATAAATGCTTGGAATTGTTTTGATTATTGATAGTTATAAAATTTTTGTCGTAAGTACATTTTCATCAAAGCCTAATCTTAACAACTTATACAAAATCCCACTTTTGATTGCGAATCTAACTGATGATGGTAAATATCATTTACTAGCAGCTGCTTTTGCTTGCTGTGCAACAATAGTTTTATTGTCTTCGATGACAGCATTTCATTAAAAGATTTTCTTCAAACTTTCTCCGCCATATGTACTCTGGCGGTTGAATCCGCAAACACTGGAGTGATTTTAATTTTACTTCCGCTGCAATCTGCTGTTCTCCTGTAGCGCCATATCATTTCACTCCCATTTATTACACGCCAAGTACCTAACAGATTTATTACAACAGTACTTATTTGTAACTGCAACTAGTAGTTTGACGATAGATCGAGTTCCGTCATCCTTATCAATAATGTTACCTCTGTTAGTTTGGCTACTAATTCCACTATCGCAGGCATTTCTCACGTCCAGACTTAATCGCATTAATTTCCTTTATTTCTCTTGCATTAGAACTGTGAACTCTCTGATTTGTGTTACCATCGCTTCTATAATGCGCTCATGTCACAATTTAATTTAAATTCCATTGATCTGCTGCGCTTTCTTCACAAGATTACTTCTAGGTGCTTGTTCGAGTTCGTTGGATTAGCTTTTTTCTGCTTTCTTTGTTTTGAGTGCTTTTCCTTATAGATTTTATGTAAACTTTAAATGTAAGATTTGTTAATTTGTAATTCTATAATTCAAATAACAAAATAAACCATAACACATAAACACATGACCATGTTTCAAGTAACCGTAAACGCAGGTTTCTAATTTCAAACAACAATAAGGCAACCCGAGCTCGGATTGCTTCGGAAAACAGTAGGCGTACAAATCAAATCAGAGGAACAACTAAAATGCGATCTTTATTGACTAAACTACACGCACTACAGACACGAAGATAATATCTACTTCGATGGTCACGTCACATCGTTTCGGTAGCTTTGTCTTCTTTTCAGTCCGATGTTTCAACTACGCAGTGCCTGTCCGTTTGCACATGGAACATTTATATTACCCAATTCGTAGCTATGTGTCTTGGACATATGAACAAACAGCAGCATTTGAGGTGGTATCAAATTGACTGAGTGTCCTGAACCGCAAGAGTGAATTTGACGGATATGAGTTGCAAATACAGAAACATTTTAATTGCTTTCAGTTGTATTGAACTAAATTGGGCGTATGGCTGTTGGGCTATAAATCTCATCTGGATAATAACTAAAACACTAATTGGTTTAAACACTCTTACATATGATAAGGTCGACCTTATGGGGCGTACAAGAACTACTAAATTTTAAATTTAAATAAGATTAGAGCCCTTCTGCATTTCATCTATACAGTTCCTGGGTAAACAAACAGCGCAACCGAGCTTATAACTCACTGGCGGCGATAGGTAGGTGACATGCAACAAAATAATGAAACACAGAGTTACTCATCTGTCAATAAGTATTGGGCGGCTGCACTCACCGGAGCTCCTCCAGCCTCCTATTCCTGAATTGGTATTCGAATAGGATACTGAAGCTCATCTACCGGCTAGCTGATGTGCTAGCAGCTACTCGTAATCATATATTAATTCCTGCAATTATGCATATCTTCTGGTGCACCAATCCTTTAGAGGGAGTTCTGCAACTGGACTATGTCCAGCCAGATATTATGTTATTTACAGGAGTCGCTGGGGGACATTCCCCTCAGTCCCTACATGCGACGGGATGAGTTGAAACTTAATTGGCCAATCCTCCACGTACAAGTCAAACGATGCCATCCCGGCATTCAGGTAATACTCGTATTAATAATAATAATTCGACGTAGGCGTCTTTACGAGACCACCTTTTAAAACTGACTACCTCCTGAATGATTGCTAAATAAATAATGATTAAACATACCACACACATTATCTACTTATATAGCTAGTTATATTTACTACGTTCCTGTTTCTAACAACTACTTCCGTAGATGCAGCAGTCTTGTATAATAACGATAACGAGGCCAAACGCTTATAAATTACCTATAATAACCAGTAGATAATACGCAACTCTTCGGGTAAACACATATAGCACTTCATGGAACATAAACCATAACCGCGCCAGCGAAATAAACACACATAAATAGTAACACTCATATAGCACTTTGCCTCAGCTTACAAGATAATCACATCGCAATCAGATAATAGGTTCGCAATCGCTATTCATCAGTTATGACGCCAAATATGCAAAACTAACACCTGCTTATTAGTAAACTGCCCTTCTCGGTGTTTCACACTCCACTGGCCCAGTTTACTCTTAACATTCCAAGAATCACTTCCAGGGTCGGGTGAACGTCGTCATCCTCCTGCCTAAACCTTTTAAAGCAATTCTTAATAGATATTGTTATGAGTTACGAATATTTTCGTAAATATTTATTTTTTGACTGTACATTTAAGTAATATTAGGTAAAAGTGGTTGACGCAACCCAACATACTTTCCAAAGCAAATGAGTTTATTGAACTATCATAGCATAGAAATTGATCATAGTCATGTTAATATCTATTAGGTCGACTAGACACAATGGCTACTTCTAGGGCCTGTGAACCTTCAAAACTATATCTAAACAAAAACAATATAATCCCAAAATATACGAACTACAACTACAGTAGTGTAGGTCTAGTAGATACTTTAAGTGTAATGTTTACTTTGCGACTAGATGCTACAGATTTTGTATCATCATACATTCTTGAAAACAGTAACTTCAATAAATCCATGTTCCAAATCTGATGCATAAGTATTCACTAATTCCCCAGTTTTAGAAATGACTTCGTCTCTAGTCATGGATCTGGCCAGTGAAAAATTAAACCTACCGTTTAGAATTTTACAACTTTCGCGTCTATTTGTCATCTCAGTTATAAGTCTGTAGATTACAAAATAAAACGATAGGGCGTGCAATTTGTCACTGGTACTCCGACTTGAACTTGCATCTGTGTTATCCGAAACTTTATCTGCAGAGCTGCATCTTGTTCGTTTATATTGCGTGTTACATTCCTTGTAGTTGAATGGTTTAAATTGTCTAGCCAGGCTCGTAAATGTGTTAAATTTATTTCGCATTATTTGAAAATATGCTAAAAGGCTATGATATACTTTCGCCATGGTAAACAATCCAATGTCAAATTCCTGCAGATCTTGAGTGACAATGTCAATATTTTATAGCAACTCTTGCCCAATTACACACGTCAACGCTGCCACAAACTTATCAACTTTTTCGCTGGGGATATTGATTCATGAACAGTCTGGTGGTTACCTTTCAACTACATTATACAATGCTTGACGAATTCCAGGGTAGTTTACAAACAAAGCGTAAGTAGCATCACTACGCGCAAATAGTCTGGTAAGTCAACTACATGCGACACCCAAAAACATAAATCGATTGTCTACTAAATTAAAAAAATTGACCTTGAACACCAAGAATGTACTGCTTGGCATTTTCATATGACTGTCACCTGCAGTTTGCAGTATCAATACCATACAGTTCGCGCAATAAGCGAAATAAAAGTACCTGGGGTCTACGAAGATCTTAAAACGGCCTTGAATATAGCAATTAACAGTTTCAGTCATATAAATTGTATAAGTATTTAGCATGAAAAACACCCCTTGGTGTAACCGTTACTATGGTAAAAAGTAAACAAGTGAAAAACAGCCAAAAATAAATAGCAGAGATTTATTTAATTCAGTAAATGTTCAAAATGCTTCCATCCACATCCACACAGACTCTTCGATTATTCTATTATGTAAATCATGATCGTTCACTACCGGAATTCGGTATACTATTTCTATGTTTGTACCACAAATTAGAAGAGGAATGTGACAACCTCTTCATGACCAAGATGGATAACTTCTCTTCCAATCCAATATCCATTATTTACGTATCTTCTTCTTCCTTTTCAGACATAGATCAATTTTCGGATAGAGTCCTCCCTTTTAATTTTCCACGCCTCTCTTTCTCTAGCCGTTTGCTTCCAATTGTTTATTTAAGTAAGTAATTTCAAACAATACAGCTGAAGTGAGCGGGACAGTCATCATATTACCAAACATTTTGCAGATAATTCAAAATAATTACACGACTAGTTGCATTTCCCAGAATTGCTATGTGTTATGAAATTATGAATGCATACATACATAATTCACCGAGATTAATTTGAAATGTTAACTTTATATTTGCTATATTATTTTATAGCGTTACCGCTCCTTTGCCATCTTATTATTATTTCGTTATACTTTTGTATTTTCAATTCCCTTATTTGCGCTCAGCATTGTGTAATTTCCATTTTTACCTTCGTGTTACAGCAGTCGACCCTTAATTTGGCTTCAGCTATTCGATGTTACTGCAGTCAAATGTTTTAATGAGAATTTTTTTTATGCGTCGTTATATTTCATATTTTTCTATTCATTTAACCGTTTTAAACTTGCCTCGAACGTAATAACGTTGAATACTACACCTTACTACATATATATCTTTGCCTAAACTACATTCAAAAAATATTTGAGACTGTCTAACAAATTTAATAAAATATGAATTTAAAAGACAATATGGAACACGGCAAATCGCTTATTTTAATTTTCCACCATCTCCGTAATGTGACTTTAAAAGATAATTTTTATATTCTCCTTCTATCACCATTTTCCTAGCTGCAGAAGATTAACCCTAGCTGACATCTATTAGATGACAGTGACATTGAAGTATGTTGCCGACATTTACTTTGTTTTACAGAGACTACCCGTAATTGGGAATGGATTGGTCAGACTTTAATGATATGTGAAATATAGAGCTTCGTTAACAATTTAGTTCTGCTACTTTGCTACAGAAGATAATTTAGAGTTTGAGACCATGATTGTTACAGGATTTCGCTTCTTCAAAGCTAAGCTTCCTAAAGATAATCAAAATTGTGAATTTAAGACACCTCTGTATTGAAATTTAATTCGGGAATGGTACAATAATGTCTTAATTTAGCTCTATAATCTCGTCCTATAAGATCACTCAATTTTACCGTACATAGGTATGTACCGGTGTCAATCTGTAGATGCTGGTAAAGTAGTACCAAACGCTTAGTAGAGAATGTTCAAATCCTTACGCGAATGCGATTACCAGTCAGCAGGTAGCATGTAATCTCTGAACAACAGAGTTGCTTTTTGGTCTCTAGTCAGGGCTGAATTTAACTTTCTTGTCAATGGCGGTAAATCCGGCGATGCAACTATTTATTGAAAGTTGGTATAATTATAATATACAATATAGAATGTTATAATAAAAGTATCGCTTTTCCATTGATTCATACTACCCCCCCCCCCGCAACTTCTTTCGCATTACTTCAGGGGAGTGCCGCCGTCCCTTACATACCTACTATCCATTCATGCAACATGCACCCTAAACTTAACTAAGTGAAATACGGTAACTTCAGCTGGGGTTCGATCACGCAGCCGATCGGACCGCATTTCACTGTGGCCTTGACTGACAACGCGTATTCGCACGAGGTCGTATAATAAAAGTATCTAGGTAAGATTAAATTAAAACTACCGGATGACCGACCACTTATTCCCTCAATATTGTTCAATATCTTAACGTTACAATGAGTGCTGTTGTCCACTAACGATGTAGGTAATCATTTTAATTTTTTTTGCAATATGAATTATTTGTTTCCAATAGTATGCGAATTTGGTTATTGCTCTGGGTAAATTTTGTCGTAATTGTGACCAGCCGCAGTTACATCATGGCTTTCTGGAGAGCTTTTGAAAGATACGGCAAAATAAAATTACGCAAATTGCAAGCAATGATACCGACGAAGACATAGATGTTGTAAATACTAGTAGTGAAATTGAAAACATGAATTTAAGTGCAACACGCCAGCATCTTCGTTGAACTACAACAAATAATTTTAAAAATTTATAAAAACTTACATCCGAACTCGGGCAGCCAGTATGGCATTATGAAATGTGTTGCAGAATTGACACAAGTCCCCTACAGTACAGTAAGAAAAATTATAAACAAAGGGCAGGTTAAACAATACACATCGCAACAAAAGAACTACATGGAAATTTTCTGATATGTGTAGGAATCAGGGAAACCATAAGAGATACTATTTATTATTCTTATAAAAAGGCATTAGTTCCCACCGTAAGCGAAACATTTCAAGAAATTAGATCAAAGAAAATGTACTTTCCATTTAAAAGTCCCGAAACATTACGATGTTTGATAGCAGATATGGGATTTAAATATGGAGTTACAAATAAGGGGCAATACATAATGGATTGCATTGTACGGTTATGGGACGATTAATTTGTACCATAGACAAAATCGATCAATAATTTGGTTAGATGTAACATGGTAACATGCCGTCACCAGAAAAGGTTAGACTGATAATTCAACGCAAACCGTTTTAGATGTTCCATCTTCTACAGGAAAGCGCATAATAATTATCCACGCTCATAGCGAAAATGGTTTCGTTAACAACCGTTTGAAATTATCAGCAAATGAGATAACCCCCCTACTTTTGCAAATTTAATCCGATCGAAATGACGTGGAGCACTTTGAAAACAAACGTCAAAAAAAGAAATTCACCTAGGTTAAGCGGCATTGTTCTGGGTATCATCAGAGATGCTGTTTGTGAAATTGGTAAACAGAAGTATGCTCCATAACATGAAATCAAACCTTTAATAAATAATTTAGAAGCTGATTTTCTTCTGATACCTTAAAACTTAGTGACATCGAGTCTGAGTAAATTAAACAAAAATAAAATAAAAGTTAGGTTGGCGTTTAATAATATTAGAAAAGCGTGTCAAATGTATATATTATGTAATTTAAAAATAAAGTATTATTTTAAACTTTTCTGGTTGTATAACATATTTATTTATCCATACACAAATCTTCCTGAATCCGTTTTTGATCGCCTACCTGCAACGACCCCAACTCTTGCAGCTTATCTTTAAGTCAACAGCTTAACATTCACTACTAAAAGTATGGTCTATCTATAATGTAAAGTAGTCCGTTCGTACTGATAATAAAGTAATATTTTTCCAATAGTTTCAAAATATAATTGTACATCACACGTTGCATATATATTTATAATATGTATCTATTGTAGTCATGTGAGACCTTAGAATATTGCTAAAAATATAGAAAATCGCAGACAAAATGTTTCAAACGTTCTTGATTTTGATGTCGTCACCGGATTTTCTTTTGTAGTGGCAATTTTTGTCATACTTCTATAGCCTCTTGTTATATGTAAACAACAGTATGTAGTTTAACTGTATTTTACAGTAATATTTTTAATAGCACCTCTCTCAGAGCACGTAGCTTTTAAGGAATATAATATAAGCCAGAAATATGGATGCTCACTCTTGCATTGTTGAACTAACACAGGACGGTATGCAGTTCTTGTTAGTAAACCTACATTTACTTAGTTCAGTTCTGCACTTCGCAATTAGCTATAATAGATGGTTTGAGCCAGACAGATATGATTGTCAGGAGGTGAATAGGGTTGAAATTGAAGGTTTAATTTACAGTTTGCTAATTGTTACATTTGTTGTGAAGGTTTAACTTCTAATTTAATTTAGCAATTTAAATAATTAATGCTATAAAATATACAGTTTAAATTACAAGAAATCGTATTCAATAACTGCTATTGCTTTCAGGCAGATTAAATCGCAGATGATTCAAAATATCAAAAGAGTTACGGTCGCTTAGACAAGAGAATATCGAGATAAAGTAATAGAGAAATTTACCATTTCGCAAATCTCTATAACATGATTTAAATTTTATTATGCTGTTGTTCTTAGGGATATTTAACATAATATATTCAAACCTTCTATTCGTTAACAGCTTTCCCATCCCACTTCTAGGCATCGACTTCTTCCTGTCACGTGCTTCTCCTACACAGGGGACCTACTATTTGACGTCGAATCAAAACTATAGAAATTCTAAACACTTTTAGAAAGCTTCCAAAAACCATATTTTTGTTATTTTCTGTAGGAACAAAGGTTTCAATATCGTTATGTCATTTAGATGTCTAGGTATACAATTTTATTCGCAAAAGTAACTTAGATTGGGTATAGGTTACAGATAATTATGTTTAAAAGCTTATACTAATTGTTTAGTATACCATATGTGTGCAATATGCAAAGATATACATGCTAATGACGCAAACTAGTCAAATCTATGCTTTCCGATCCTGTACGTTCTTCATACGTTCCTAGCATTATCTCAGTTTGAAAGTACTGTAGGAGTAGTACTGTAGGAGTGTGGTGGTAGCTCAGTTGGTAGAGCGTTCGCTTTCTGAATATAACATCGATTCTGGCTTGGGTTCGAAACCTAAGCAGAACTATGCAGATTTATGAAAATCTTGTCTGCAACCCACCACACACAATTTCCTAATCCGGCTTGCAACCGTGGGATCTTAATGCTAAAAACCTTCTCTGGAATTTCGGTCGTTCGGATTCGACGTTAAACTGTAGGTCCCCCGTGTTTCTACCTTAGCGCTGACGAGAAACATGTGGCAGAGAAGAGGCTGATGCCCAGCAGTGGGACCGAAAGGCTGTTGATGATGTAGAAGTAGTAAGTAAATATCCATGTTAGTACTAAGGAGAGTAAGGTAGTAAAATGCTTTAATTGTAGTTTTGTACGGCAATTATCTAAAAATATGATAATTTAATCTTCAAAATTCATTTGAATAGAAAAAATATCAAAATGTATGTAAATTTATTTAGAACCCTAAGTTAATCTATACTAAAAGATGAAGTAGCATTTAGAGAGTAATTTCTATACAGATTTGTACGAAGTATATTCAGTTTAAGAGCTGGAAGTGCATATATCTGTGAAATCCTGAAAAACTTATCCTACATCATTAGAGATAAAAATTCTGTAAATTCGAAGATCGAATTCGTTTTTAGAAAATCCCAACAGTGAATTAGTTATTAAATAATTGAATTTGTAAATTTGCGATTTTCATTTGTCTTAAAAAGTCAAACATCCGGATTGGTCAATTAGTCAAATCTAGAAGCAATTTTATTAAAATTAAAGCTGCAGCGCAAGTTTTTCGCTCTAAGCATGAAAAGCTTCTCTGTTATCAGATAACATTAATTTTATAATACTGTAACCTAATTTCAAAGTGAAAATTCTTAAAGTTGTATCTTGAGGCGGTAGTATTGAACCAACGTAAAACTTGTGAACCTACAAAAAGTGTTTAATTTATTAGCAATTTTCTCCGATATCTCACCAAAATATATATATAGTTCAGTGCTTCGGGCCTAGTGGCCTATGGCTTCGACCGCATTCTTCCACGTCTTTCTGTCTTCTACTATTTCTTCCCAGTTTGTAAGTTTAAAGTTTCTCAAGTTTTGCTGTACGTCTCCCCACCATGTAGTTTTCGGTCTCCCTCTTCTATTCCTTCCTTCTACTTCCATTTTTATCGTTTTCCTAACCGGTTTATTTTTATTCATCCTTCTTATGTGCCCCAACCATCTTAACCTGGTTTGCTTGATAATTGTTGTTAGTTTGGGCTCCTTATATATTTCTTCCAGTTCTAGGTTGGTCCTTCTTCTCCATTCTCCATTCTCGTTTATTCCTCCTACTATTTTTCTTAGGATTTTCCTTTCCCAGATGTCTATTTTATTTTCGTATTCTTTGGCTATTACCCATATTTCCGCTCCAGAAGTTACTACCGGGCGGATCACTGTCTTTGTATACTTGGTATACTTTTATCTTTTAATACTTTGTCTAGGGAAGCCGCATATCTCGATCCCATGGTTAATCTTTCCTTTCTGTCTGCTCCTTGCTGTCCGCTGCTTGTCATCTCCGCCCCTAAGTACACTGTACTGTTCACTCGGTTGAACACATATTTTTTCACGGTGTTTATTGCTTGGAAGTTCAAATTTTGCGATTCTTCTTGCGTTCTGTTTCCTAATATGATGTATTTTGTTTTTTCTTCGTTGATTTGCAGTCCCACCAGCTTTGCTTGTTCTTCTATTTTTTTTACTATTCCTTTAAGTTCTTGTTTCGTTCGTGTTAGCACTACTATATCGTCCGCATATGCCAAGATTTGGTAGGGACCTGTTATGATATTATTTTCTAAATTTACTTTGCTTTTCCTCAATACGTCCTCCAAAACTATATTAAAAATGGTTGTCGATAGTGGGTGCCCTTGTTTCAATCCTAAGTTACTCTGGAATTCTTTAGATTGTGCTGCTTTAAATTTGATTGCATTTTTTGTCTCTTTTAGTGTCATTTCTATTAGTTTTATTGTTTCTTCCGTTATGCCTAGATTTTTTAAGGCTTTATATATTCCCGTTCTCCTTATTTGATCATATGCCTGCTTAAAATCTACAAAAAGCGCATGTATAGGTATGTTTTTTCTGCTGCATTTTTCTTGGCATTGTTTTAGTATGAAGATCTGGTCTATGACTGATTTTCCGCTGCTGAAGCCAGCCTGATATCTTCCAATCTTGTTTTCCGATTCTTGTTTTAAAATTCTATTTATAAGTTGAGATAAAATTTTGTAAGCCACACTTAATAAAGAAATTGGTCTGTAGTTAGAGGTTACACTTCTGCTACCTTTCTTGTGTATTGGGCATATAAGTGCTTTTGTCCATTCTTTTGGCATTTCTCTTTTTTCCCATACTTTTTTTATTAGCTGGTGCAATCTTTGCCATATTGATTCGTATGCGTATTTTATTAATTCCGCTTCTATTTTGTCTGAACCTGGACTTTTGATGTTTTTAAGTTTTTTCACTATTTCCATAATTTCCTCATAAGTTGGAGTTTTTAATTTTATTTCTTCTCTTTGTTGTCTTTTTATTTCTTCCTCGCTGGTATTATTTTCTGTAAGTTTTTGCGCAAAGTAGTTTGCCCATATTTCCGTCATTTTTCCTCATTCATACAGAGGTTTCCTTCTTCGGTTCTTAATCCCAATGTTTGTTGTTGAAAACCTTTTTTTTCTTGATTTATGTGGTTGTAGAAAACTTTTGCATTTTTGTTTTTATATGCTTCTTCTATTTTTTCAAGCTTTTCTTTCCTTACCTTCCTCTTTTTCTCTCTGCAGAGTTTCTGTGCTTTGTTTCTCGCTACTATGTATTTTTTGTTGAGATGGTGCCCTCCTGTTTTAGCATTTCTTATAACTTTTCTTTCTTCTATTGCTAATCTGCATTGTTCATCCCACAAGTCTTTTTGTTTTGATGTTTTCATTGTACCCAGTTGCTTCGCATTTTCTGTTATTATTTGTTTTAATTGAACCCATTCTTCCTCTACACTGTTTCTTTGGTTTTCTTGCTCTGCCATACTTCTTGTGCTTTCTTTGCATCTTTGCTTTGTTTCATCATTATTTGATTGTTCTATGTCCTACTTTTTTTCTTTTGCTTTTATTTGTTTTATGTTGTTTATTGTCTGTTTTATGTTCGCTATCACTAGCAGGTGGTCCGAGCTTATGTCAGCTCCTCTGTATGTTCTTATTTTTGTGATTTTGTTTGCGTGTACTTTTTGTGTTAAAACATGATCTATTTGGTTTTTTGTTTTTTTTTTGTCAGGGCTGGTGCATGTAGCTTTATGTATGTCTTTTCTCTTAAACATGGTACTTTTAATTACCATTCCTCACCAAAATAAGCGATTGAAATATAT
>JABXWE010006253.1:0-13306 GCA_014611495.1 Limonius californicus | reverse complement strand
TGAAAGTAACATTTTCAATAATCGACTCATCCATTTTTTTAAAGATAAAAGCTTTAAAATCTTCTATTGATGGACAGCTGTCACATTTACTGAGGTAACATAACTTTGTAGGATTGTTACACATAATTTTTGATAAACAGTCGTGGTATGTATTTAGTTCCATTTCCGGTTTTGTAATTTCGGCAAGTTTTACATTGTTTAGCAATAATTTCACATTTTGATGGATTGTACAAACACATACAGCATGAGTGCCACTACCACCAGCTAGAATACAATTTTTCGGTCGTAATTCTGCAAATTTAGAGAAGCCAATTTTTACAGGGTGCAGTTTTTTAAACAATGTATATATTTCCTTTAAATTTCCTAAAATCAATCTTTTTTGTATTTGAATTTTGTTACCATCATTATCTGTTAGAGTTTTGAAGTCTTTCTTGCCTGGCATCATCCTACTAACTTCGTCGTTATTATAAAACTCTTGCACTATCTCAACAGTAGTCTTTGGCAAAGATTATCCCGGTTTTCGATTTACAGTAGCCAAAGCTCCACATTCTTGCATAAGCTTTTTCGCCGTTCTTGCCATGAAATTGCTGGTATTAAAATCTTTTTGAATTTTTTCAGATCTGGTGGTGTTAACATCATGAAATTTTTTTTCAGTATTGGTATTATTTCTGAATCTGTATTAAGACTTGACGAGGCAGCTGGTAAGAGCTGTACAACGGTCTCGTTTATTTCTTCTAATTTCCTATTACAGTAGGACGATGTTTTAATTCTTTTCTTGGCGATAGGAGAGCAACCGAGTGAAGCCAGAGAATTGTTTAAATAACTAATTGAGAGATCTTCATCTGCAAATCTGTCATTATCAACATTGTTCGCCAAACTGTCATTAAAACTGTCATTGTCTTTATTTTTGACTTCAACATATAATAATTTTCTGCACGAATCACATATTTTCATACCCTTCTGGATATCGTACTGGTTGATGCTTATCATCCATTCCACAACCGGCCTTAAGTATTTTAATTTAAAATGCTTCTTTTTACCAAATGGGTTGCAACAACATGTATTCCACTTCTTCTCCATTGTAGTTTATACAATTTCTTTATGTAAAAAACTCCACACTTTGCACCTTATAACAAAATAACTGCCACTCGTAAGTAATTTTATGTAGATTTTGTTTCAATCAAGCCGAACTACGCTTCTCTTTTGTTTTAAGTTGAACTGTCAAGTTCAGTTACGCCCCCGATAGCAAATGTTTCTATTTTATTCTGTTCACATTGAGATCCCATCAGAATACAACTTTAAACATTTCTAGAACATGTCAATAAAGCTGAAATTGCTGTAAATGTTGTTAAATAATTGTTTTGGCTATACTACGATTGATAATTTTCACGAATATCTGTTTCTACTAACGTGAACCATTGCTGTAAATATTTGTAGTTAATATCGTTATTATAAAAATTAGGAATTAGTCTTTCGTTATGATAATGACTATTTCTAAGTTTTCGTAAATACTAGTTTTTGTTATCTTAATTATTATATAAATCAATTTCATAAATAGATATTTTTCGTTATATTATTGTTGTAAACATGTGTGAACAGTTGCTTCTGTTTATATCAGTTGTTATTATAAATATTTGTAAGTAGATCTTTTTTATGGTAACTGAAATTATGTGAAATCAATAAATTATTAATAGTAGAGGCCAGTTTTTAACGTCCAATTATGTTTCCAAGACAACAAACTGCGTTTTTCTTTTGTTTTGAGTAAGATAGGCAATTTTAGTAGAGCTGCCGATAGAAAGTATTCTTTTTCACTTTGTTCCCATTGCGATCCCACGATAAAACTTTCCACAGTTATAAACGATTATAGTCTGCATATGCTGAAATTTTTTTTATCAAAATTAATTACACCGATTTTCGACAATTCGCAAAGACATTTCTGATAAAATAGGCGTATGTCTTGTATGAATATAACAAAAAAACTTGGGCAAGTTATACATCAAATGAAAGCACATTTTATGTACTTAAAAATAAAGTATATATCATTACTTAAATAATTTTCGCAAAATAGTTCCATTTACTTAAACTAAAAGCTGCACGTTTTTGAAGAAAAAAATGGTCGGAATTTGATAGCCTATAACTTCGAAGCCCTTAATATTTCAAGCCCCAGAATTTGTATTTTTACATATCTCCATACAGAACCACTTACCCCTTAATTTCATTAAAATCGGTGATGTGAAGCTCCAAACATAAGTTGACTTGGTATGGAATGACCCAGACACCCTGTGTGTAAATTAATTTAGTGTGTAACAGTAATTAGAACTTTAAAAAATATACCGGTTCTGAAAACTGATTTTTTTTTAATTTTAGTTGTTTTTACTTCAAACTGGTGGATCATACCAGAATTTGGACACCATATTTCTGTTCAATAACATCAAATCTATAAATATTATCCTAAATTTTATCCAAATATCATATTTTTACAAACGAATTTATCCAAAAATAAATGAAAACTGAAGCTTCCTTTTTTTTTTCTGTTTGTACTGAAAATGAAGCAGGTTTTGTAGTATTCTTGAAGTGGATTTTAGTAGTTCTTCATATGGCAATTCTTCTCATTTAATTTAATTTAATTTGTATCTCTTACCATTCATGAAATAGCAATTATAATGGGCTTATTTTGTACACTCTGTATATCTTTACAAAAAATTTAAAAAAAGTATATACATTAACCTTAAGACTAGTACCCAATGATTAACATTTTTGTTATTCCAGTACTTACTCGGTACACTATGAACAGACATAGTGACAACTGTAGGTATTATTTCTCTAGCAAGTGAATCTTGTATATACTGGAAATTAATGATCGGCTGTTCTCCAACCAAATATTCGTCTCTCCCACACACTTTTAGAACGTAGTCATGCGGCCTCTCTCCTCTTGTGTTTAAAATATTTGACTTTTTGGCGAGAATTATTTCTAATAATTTATTTGGTGTTGTTTGATAAGGTATGTTAAACGTAAAAGTTGTCTAAAATTGACAGACTGACATGTACTTTTTAAACAGTTAAAGAAACAACTTACATCGGTGCTTTCGAATTTTGATGTAAGGACAATATTTCCACTCTGGCAAATCGTATCTATAAGGGTCATCGCGACGGGAGCTAATCTTGGGGGAAATTGGTAATACAGCCGTTTTTCCCACGTTCTTTTAGATCTATCGTGAGCAATTTCATCTCCCACTTTTCTCATTTTAAAGCGGAAGTCATTTATTTCAGAGCTACTAAGCGAGTCAAATTCCTGGAGACCTGTAAAATCAATTCATGTACATACAAATCAAACAGTTTCAATATCACCTGTTACGTTTTCCAATAAGATGACCAATTTGCACATTAAGAGTATTATCTGCTTTATCCCCTATGCATTCGGTAATCTTCAAAACAGCTCCTGTGGGTCTAATGTCACACAATCGCCGGTTCTCATCAGTAAGCTCTTCCAATTCGGCCATGTTATTAATGCACATGAAAATGTAAACGGACATGTCGTGCAACATGCCGTACAGGGGATATTTGGAGGCTTCATCCCATAGCTCCTGCAATGAAATTCATTCAAAAATTACATTAAAAATGTGATTGTAATAAAATGCGTTACCTCTTTAATTTCGGCAAGAGTGGAATTGTGACTAGTCTCGAGCATGATAGTGACTCCATTGGGCATCAAGCAAGTTAAGTTAGTGTATTCAGTGGGGCCCGTGAGCCAAAACTCGTACGTAAACTCTTCCGGTATGGGAACCATCTTGTACAAGGCTGTGATGTTAGTAGACCGCTAATTGCCGCATCTCATAAACACAAACAACAAGATTATTCACTGGAATGTTGTTGATTCATCTCTGGAAATCCTGCCCACCCAGGAAGCATGACTGTTCCTATCCCTCCCTTAAGATTAATGAAAGACAGTGATAGAAAAATAATTAGAACCAGAACGTCACTAATCTAACGAGAAAAATCAAAACACTTATACAAATACAATTCATGGAACTTAAGCAAAATTTGCTCTTTAACAACTGTCTTGTTCATTGACACCCATAAAAACAACAATAGTTTAAATCTAACGGCGTTAAATTTCCCCGGGGGAAATACCACGTTTTAGTTACTTTTCGTACTGGTGAACAGTGACGGACTTAGGAAATTTCGAGCTATAGGTAAAACTTGCAATACGTATTCTACATTCTTCTTCATTTGCATTTTTTGATGCGCGTTTATGAGAATTAAAAGGTATTTTCATCTCGATTTTATCATTTTTCTCATAGCTGCCATGAAATCGTACTAGTATTAATTTGGTAATAATACTAACACGCAAATATTCAGTAAAAATAAAAATTACACCGTAACTCGGTTACACGAGACTATACATGTTAGCGCAAAGTCAATAACAAAAGATTTCGGTCTGATTCTTGGAATTATGAAGTCCAAGGAACATATCACATTACATCATAAATTACGTCCATAAACGGTCTGCGAGCCGGCCTGTCCGAAATATCGAAGTGTTTGTTGATATTTTAGAAAAAGAATATTATTCAGAATGTACATAGCTCTTGCGGCGTGCGGGCAAGGGTCGTCTCCGAGGCTGGTTTTAATGCCAGTGCAGAGCGTTCTTTACCTTTGTATTTTATTAATTACAAATTGTGTATTGCGTTTACACCGTGTGTTTCATTAACTGACTGTTGACATACATATTTGCTCGATATATCTATAAACCATAAGGCATATCTCGAAAACTCAATAAATTATTACTTATCACTACTAAAACATGCTTAGTAGCAAAAATACTTTTCCATACTTTCTTAATATAACCATTAATTTTTAAATTACACATTTCTTATTATAATTATAATTTTTTAATTCTGCAAATTGGTTCATCAAATCCTTGTATTTTTAAATCTATGCATAAACAACAAAACACAGGCTAGTATGACACAAAAAAGAATTTTTTACAAAGGATTTTAATCAAATGCAGTGTCTTTTCATACAGAACATTTCAAATAAAATTCTGTAGATTCGTGCTCTAAAATCTGCAGAATCTTGTTCATATCGGCGTCGCGTCGATGCGCGAACGAGCAATTTTTAGTGTTCATCAATGGTCACAGAAGGCAGAGACGTAAATGTTTTACCACATGTTTACGCCTCCACGCCGACGTTAACCGTACTTTCTCTTATCTCGCTCGCTTCCTTCATTGCTGCAGCTTGTTTCTTTTGGTGTGTGTTCATGTAAAATAAATATATAATTTTTATTCCAGATATGTTTCTTGTAATACACTAATAAGTATATACATAATATATTTATCACATAGTACAATTTTTTAAGAGTTAACAAAATCAGTAAATGGTACTAGTACAAGGATGGTTCGATAACTACGTGGCCTAACAAAGAAAACGCAAGTTTTTCCGACAAAAAGCATTTTATTTTTCAATATAGTCTCCCGCTAGCTCAACACACGTATTTTAACGATATTCCAAATTAGCAATGCCTTCACTGTAGGTCAATGAATCCAAGTCCTCGAAGTAGCTATTTACAGCAGCCATTACTTCGGAATTAGACGAAAATCTCTTACCGCCGAGCCAGGTTTCAGGTTTGGAAACAGGTGATAATCGCTAGGAGTCAAATCTGGGGAATAGGGCGAATGGGGCACTAATTCAAATCCCAATTCATGAATTTTGGCCATTGCAATCGCAGACTTGTGGGCAGGTGCGTTATCTTGATGGAAAAGCACTTTCTTCTTTACCAAATGAAGCCGTTTTTCTTTGATTTTGTCGCTAAGTTGTTGCAACAAATTGGCATAATATTCGCCATTTATTGTTTTCCCCTTTTCTAAGTAGTCGACCAAGATAATTCCATGAAAATCCCAAAATGCGGTTGCCATAACCTTTCCTGCCGACAAAACCGTTTTTGCCTTCTTTGGTGGCGGAGAACCTTTGTGTGTCCATTATTTGGACTGTTCTTTGATTTCGGGAGTATAATAATATAAACCCAGGATTCATCGACGGTTATGAAATGGCGCAAAAAATCCCTCGGATTGTGGCGAAAACGTACCAAAAGGTCGCGAGAAACACTCAAACGATTTAGTTTTTGCTCCGGTGTGAACAACCGCGGCACCCAACGCGCCGAGTATTTTTTCATTTCCAATTCTTCAGTTAAAATTCTGTGCACACTGTCATTTGAGATACCCAGTATGTCTGCTATCTCGCTCACTTTTACTCGACAGTCATCGAATACGATACGGTGGACTTTTTCAATCTTATCCGGGGCAGTAGTAGTTTTTGGACGTTCACTACGGGGTTCATCATTTGTGCTCACACGACCACGCTTAAATTCGGCAACCTAGTTTTTAACCATTGAAAACGAAGGAGCGGATTCCAATAGTGTTGAATCCAGCTCTGCTTTGATTTCAGTTAGTGTTAAGCCTTTCAAATGAAAGTACATAAATGTTTCAAATATACATAGGAGTCTTCGAAAATGCGTTTCGTAAATAGATAATAAAGTATTTTGTAGGCCTTACAAATCATTTGTTTAAATTTTTACGGTTGCGTTAATTATAAAGATTTCATTTTTATTACCTTGATAAAAAAAGACAAGACAAAAAAGTATGTAATCAATCTGTTATTGGCGCACGTCAATATTTCTTGAACATTAGAAATGGGATTGTAGCAATAAGCCACATATACACTACTTTAGATTTGTATTGAAAATTAAAAATATAAGCACTTACGTATGTATATATATAAAACTTCAACATTACCGCACCTGCACTAATATTTTACTAATTTATAAGTATATGATTATGTAAATAGTCACCCAGAATTGTTTTTGTATTTGAAAAATCGTAACATGTATTAGCATTAGCGTTTACAATTATGTTACATATCAGCCAACAAATATTTATATTCTAATCTTGTATAAACAAAATAGAAAAGTTGTAGGTACTCCAAAGATTACAGTTTGTAGATTCTAAAATATTTCAAAGGTTCTGGAACATGACAATACTTACACTTAATTTACACATTGCACATTGTTGCAAATAATAGACCGATCATTCTAATTTTTTTTTATTTACTACTTCAGAAATAGAATACGCGCGTAATTCGAACAAACTTCACATGAACAAACAAAATTACTTATCTCTGACGTAGATTCCGTTTTTAGTACTTCATGCGTCACGACTGCAAACAATATTGTATTACGAAGTATGACGCAAATGCAGTTACAATGTGGTGAAAAATGCTCAGTTTAGTTCGAATGCTCGAGTGAAGTGTTGCGCCTCCTGACATGTAAAGGTAAGCAAATGTTACAAAATATAACCTTTACATCAGGGAAAGATCCAACACTTTCCCATACCCAAAAGTTTTGAGGTTAGCTTGTAGGTGATTGTAAATGTAGGAATATTGATCTTCAAAATGCTAAGTCGTCAAAAAATATAAATTTGTAGTGTTTTGCGGTTTGCTTAGCTACAATTTAGGGCCTCCCTCCCTTTACTTAAGTCTTGTTGCAAATACAGAGTCTAGGTTTAATTTCGCTACTACCTCTCAGTCTGTAATTTAGAATAATTTTTGTTTTGTTTTCGTGAGTGGTGAAAATTAATACAGGCTGTTTGTGAAATTTATTGGTAAAGTTTTCATCCCGTACCTAATTATATCTGTAATTTCAGTATAGCAAGGAGTACTTGGTGGTTCAGTAATATTTATTTAATAAACGATACAAGTAGATCTAGTAGTTAAAATGAAATTTAATTTAAGTTTCAAATTTTATCCTCATGTGACATTGACAAAATCGAGTTGTCATCATATTTGAAGTACCTTAGCGATCCTGTTGCCATCTGGCGGTCGACATTTTTGCGCCCCCCCCCCGCCAACAATGTAAATATTAGGAAGTGACAACACCATACAAAGGGGATTGAGTTTGGTTTCCATGCATCTTGGATTTACTAAACATCATCACCATCATCATCAGCATCATTATCATCATCATCATCATGATCCTCGTTTGCACCGCTTGTGCAGTGTCGAGGCGGTGTGAGGCAAAGCTAAGCTAGTGTGTGCACAACAAAATCAAACATAAAAATTGCAGCTAGCCGTTAAGTTTATGTAAAAAAAATACTAGTCAATTATTGTATAATCTGGAGTGTAGTTACTGTGCGCCCAGTGCATGCCACATTTATGATCACAATAATTACTTAATATTCTAATAGGAATATACTGTAATTTTAGTTTTAAAAAAAAAGTTTGTATACTAGTTTCCTTTTCCCCAATTTGCATAAGTCCGGCCCTGCACTTAACAAACTTGTGTTGGTATGCCGGAAAGAAACGTCTCATGTGAGGTTTCAAGCAAATATAACCTTCGATTTTGAACAGGTAAAATCTAGCAAAAATGTTTATACATTCGGTTAGAGTCCCCCGCTTGTACAAAACAGCCGCTAAAATCCTTCAAGAAGTTAAAGAAAATGGAGGTAGCCTTAAACAATTACTTTATACGAATAAACATAGTGTGAGTAAAAGTGAGGTTATATGGCTATAATTTTCGTAAAATAAATCTTGGATCTAAATTTTACTCTAATAATGCTAAGAGATATATAAATTCCCTTATATATTGTTAAGATTAAACATTTTAAGCACATGTAGCAGGTAGTCGTTTGTGTCATGGCTGGCAGGTTTTAAACCATATAAGGTTTTAGTTTAAGGTTTAGACACAAGATTTACGAAATTAAAACACAAAATTAGATAATATTTTCCAATTTGCAGAACATTAAGGCAATTTATGCCTTAATAGTAAAAACATTAAAGCATTTCTCACAAATCGACAGTCTCTTAGAAAAATCCCAATTGTTAATAAACGAAAATAGGTTTAATCCATGGCTCGCTCGCATTTTAATAACCGAATTGTTATGGAACGAAAAGCCACTGTCTGGTGAATCCAAACCAATCAAAACTATTTTATCCTACTATGATGTGCTGAAAAAGCATAAATTAACCCTCGATTCTAAAGCTGAACCGAAGATTACAAAGAAAGGTAATATTTTTATTTATTTTACAGATACATATGTACACTGCGCTTTGTATCCTGTAAAGTAACGCCTACAATAAGATGGATGATATTGCTCCAGTGAACGACAGCGGGCCCTTGATTCCCAATCATACAAAACAAGCAGCCAAAGCTTTGGCATTGCTATTATTCTATAGTTTCCTTATGTTTACTCTACCTTTTGCTGCATTTTTTGGGACAAAATACTTCCTGCGTGATAGTTTGGGAGTAGATGGTTATGCAAACACGGTGTGGTCAGTAATAGCTGCTGTTGTTACCGTCAATTTAATTATAGTGGGCTATGCTTACCAAGCATATCATGATACAGAATATGATGATGAAGGCAACCAAATTGATCCACAAACACCATCTACTTCAAAACAAGATTTGAAACAAGACTAATGTTTAGTTATTTAATCATTCCGTGTTTGTGTAGTATGTTGTAACTATGAGTTTATGTTAGTTTTATGTTCTTACAGCATTGAAGCAAAGTGTACATATAATATCATTTTCATTGTGTGTAGATTGTGTAAGCATGATGGATATTGTATGATATTTATTACTAATAATTTATAAATAAGTACACATTTTTAAGACATTTTTTTTCAACTGACCCTTACCAATTACGATTTTCAGTTTAAGAAGAATATTTTCATTTCATAAGCAGTTTCATCATGAATTTGAGCCCTTTCACATTTTAACATTACTTTAGAGTGTTGAGAATTTTATTATTTCCAATGAATATTTATTTTAGTTGAAAAACCACGCTTTGTACGGATCAATACTTTATTAACCACATTAGAAGAAGCAGTCAATGGATTTCGAGAAGAAGGGTGGAAACTTATGCCTTCTGCCAGTCACACATATGATGAGTACCTCTCGAAAACAAACGTTTTGGGACCAGATCAATTTATGATCGATTTGCATCTTAAAGAAGTTCTTTTGTTCCCTTCTAATACAGAATTTTATAAACACTATGCGTACAAGAAAGGGTTGATTATTTTACAGGATAAGGTTTGTATTGTAGAATACTAAATATTTAAAAAAAAGCTCTTTATTGTCACCATCCAAGATATAGATCTAGTATCAGATTCGAGACCTCTTTTACACTTAGGCTTTTGTATCTATATTTAGATACATTTTAATGAACATCCATAATTTCTGTTCAAAGAATTATTTCTAGCTTTTGCAATGTGCAGATGCAGCGAATCATTAAATATGACTTCATTAGCAGGTAATTGAATTTAGAAATTAGAGCTAACAAGGAATAACTAATGGCATTTATATACAGGGTGTTTCACAACTAGGTAATAAACTTTGCCATTTGATTGTTGAGGTAATTTTTTTTATTTCTTATAATAAATGCTCAAGATGTGCGGCGCTAGATACGTTTATTCATAAAAAAACTTAATATATTACATGATATTTTTCCTATTGTCTAACTTAATGTATTATATGGGTGGGCCTTTCTAGGATTTGGTCCTTTTCAGCCGAGGGCATCCTTCCTTCTTGTGAGTCCCCTTGCTTTGATTTGTGGTAGTGGAGTTGGGGTTTTGCTTCCTTTGATTGGTTTGCTGTTGGGGTGGCGGGTTGGATCTTCCTTTGGTGGTATTTGGGAAATGGTTAAAAGATGTAATGGTTCGGGGGTTTACAATGCTCATCGCATTGTGAGGGGGGTAGCTTCGACAAGCTCGAGGAGGTCATCTGGGAGATCTGGCTATAGACTTGATAAGAGGGCTGTTGTGGGCGCTTGAGCTTTTGGTGGGGTTTCCAGGGGATGCGGTTCCTGCAATTAGGAGAAATGTGGAGGGTCGCTTTGCCTATTTTTCTGTTTAGGGTGCGGGTGATGTAGGATTTTTGCAGTTTCTGAAGACTGGCAGATTGGGGAGATGCCTGGGTTTTCAGGAATACAATACTGGGGCATCGGAAGGCAAGTTTGACAATTTGTCTTTTGCATTTGAGAATTTTTTCTACTGCATGGCGCAGAAGGGAGGCATAGATGGAGGCTCGGTACTTAATTACTGGGCAGATGAAGGTATTATAAGTGTGGCGGAGGGTGCAAGAATTGCAACCTTGAAAGCGGCCTTGGATTCGCCGGAGGAGGTTGTTACAGGCCAATCGAGCTTTTTCGACGATTCGTAACTAACTTGATGGAAAAGGGCCTGCAGCTTAGCTCAGAGGAGTAGGGGGAGTTCGTGAAAATCGCTTATGGGAGAAATCTTTAGTTGTGTACAGGGCGAGTCAAAATAAGTGGGCGCCACCTTCCAAGTCCAGCTGATTGTGTAGCCAACAGCTTACGGGAATGGAACTTACCTTTATTGTGCCTCCACCTATATATTTAAAGCTTGCAATATTCTTAACCAGCAAGTACAAAAGACACAATAAGAGACAGTAAACTTTAAAACACATATAATGAAATGGTTGACATATGACAATACAACGAAATGACAAGTTATAACACAAAAATTTTGAATTACAGAATATTAATTCTTGAACGTTCAGGAAAACTCGCCGCCGTTGACGCACAATATTTATGTTGTAATGAATCTGTGTGGCCAACGGCGTAAAGTTTACAGGAAAACTACAACATATAAAACAAAATTTCTGATAAGGCTCAAATATTTATAACAGGAAGTACTAGTATTAAATTTCACTAGGACGGTGACATAATGTAATATGCGCAAATTAGATGTCCGGTTAAGGGGGGCAATTTTTCCTAATGCCGGCTGTACACACTCGCCGAGACATCCCGAGGGAGGCCGAGAGTGAGTGTGTACATGGTGAACTCGCTCTGTCTCGCCCTCTCTCGTTTCGCCTCGCCACCTCTCGGTCGCGTGTCGGTTTTTTGCGCCCGAGTCAAAGGGTCTCGTTAGGTCTCGCGAGGAAAACAAGAGCAAGCATCTACACACTCGCAGATTTAGTTGTCCGCTAACTGTGTTTGCATGACGACGTATTTTATTATGTGGACTAACGAGCGCGAATTGGAATTTTTGGAAGAATTTCAAACAGAATCAGTATTATGGAACATCAAACACAAAGACAAACAACTTATACACGATGCTTGGGTTCGCATCAGCGATCAAATGGATATCCCAGTGGCAGAATTGAAAAAAAAGCGGGAACGCATGGCAACGTACCATGGTCATAAAAGGAAGGTTAAAGGTGCATAGTAACCATCCACCATCTTCTTCTTCGCCACGGCTTAGTAATTTTTTTTATGATAATTGTGCAAAAAATTATTGTAGCTAACAGCACAAAGAGAAAAAGCAGCAGCAGTTTCCAGGTCCATCGTGGCGAGCGTCCGCAGTTCAACTGATACAACGAGTGTGTACATGGTGCGCTCTTGCCGAGAGCTCCTCGCCCGAGACTCTCGGCGAGAGGCTCTCGGCGAGTGTGTACAGCCGGCATAAAAATGAGACTTATGAACTGTCCGTGTCCGTGTATTAGAGGGTCCGGTTAAAAGAGGCTATTTAACATGTGTTAATAATAGCAGAACATTGGTTCTACGAAATGTGTCCGTTTATAGGAAGTGTCCGCTTATAGGGAGTGCCCGTAATAGGAGGTTTCACTGTATCTTCATTTTGAACTTATAAATGTTTAATATAATAAAAGTACGAGTTTGAAATGTTGACAGTAATTCCGTTACTAATACAATAACGGGCAAAGGGTACTTTTTTATATTTCATACAAATATTTTCTTTTCTTTCTTCTTCTTTTTAGCTATACCTTCACCGCACTTTTTTGGGGTATCCTCGATTAATCGCACACAACGATTGAATAAAAGAAAAGATAAATCTGTAGTTCGCGATCTATCGGACGAATCTTGACAACAATAACCATTTAAGAAATACAGTGACAAATTTACCCAAACTGACGATTTTAAAAATGTTAAACTTGAAATGAAGTATAACAAATTATTAACTGAACATGAAAATATGTTGCTTGAAAAATATGAAGTGATACGTCGATTACATCAGCAAGTAGAAGACTTGAAGAAAAAAGTGTTATTATTTAATAATGCAATAAAGAAATGGCAACATTTACATCAGGTACAATAGAAAGAGCTATCAGAAAGGGAAGATGTATTGCGAGGCTTTTTTACCAGTAATCAAATTAATTTGTTAATAAAAGGGAAAAAAAGGTTGTTTGGACTGCAGATGAAATTTCAATTGCCTTTACGATTAGGTACTTTAGTAAGCGATGCTATATGTACTTGCGATCATCTCTAAAATATCCATTGCC